>CAUYQU010002434.1:0-54140 GCA_963574635.1 Cheracebus regulus | reverse complement strand
AAGAAAAGAAAAGAAAATGTAGCACATATACACCATGGAATACTATACAGCCATAAAAAAGGATGAGTTTGTGTCCTTGCAGGGACATGGATAAAGCTGGAAACCATCATTCTCAGCAAACTAACATAGGAACAGAAAACCGAACACCATATGTTCTTACTCATAAGTGGGAGCTGACCAGTGAGAACACATGGACACAGGGAGGGGAACATCACACATGGGGGCCTGTTGTGGCCTGGGGAGCTAGGGAAGGATTAGCATTAGGAGAAATACTTAATGTAGATGAAATATTTGTGGTTGCAGCAAACCACCATGGCACATGTATACCTATGTAACAAAACTGCATGTTCTTCACATGTATCCCAGAATTTAAAGTATAAAAAAAACTAAACATCTTTGTCCTTGGTCAGATCACAATGCCCTTATAAATTTTTAACAACATTGATACTTGCATGTATACCTGCCTTATATTTCTGGGAATTAGTTTGGGGAAGGGAGTATTACCGTCCTGGCTTTGAAGTTCAGAGATAAGCCAAAGCAGTTAACCTAAAAGGTATCATGGCAGTGGCGGTTAGGAGCAAAATGGAGTTAGTTATGCAAAGCTTCCTTTCCACAGTTACACCCACAGGTTTCTTTTTCTTATGCCCTGATATTTTTTGTCTAGTTCCCCTTGTTGAATGATTCTTCTAGATTTGGATTAATAAGCTCTTTAAATCTCTTCCATTGAGATCCACATTAATTGGATTTGAAGCTCTACCTATGTTCCTAGGTACGCATTTAAGGAGGTCATCACCTGAGATATAAATAATGTCCCTGAACAGCTGTACTTTTTCAATATAGTATTTTAAAATATACTAAAGCTAAAACAAAAGTTTCCTAGTGAGAATAGGAAGTGACCTACTTTCAACCAAAAACATTCTGTGTTACACCTATGTTCTGAAGGCAGTTTAAAATTTTCTTTAAGACATTTAAAAATGCAATATAAGTTACTGTGTAGTGTCCTAACATGGATTTCAAGCATTTCTATTAAAACTTAAACTCAGATTGACTTTACAATCCATTAGTCATATTTCTTTTTTTCCTGAGTTTTTGGGAGATAATAAGTATTCCTCTATGTTGCAAATGAGAATGTTAGTTATATTAAGAACTTCTACTGTGTCAGAAATCAGGACCAAAAAGGCTAAGTGTGGTAAATATATTTTTTAGCTGAAAACTGGGTGAAAGATCTCAAGTGTATGACTTGTAAAGATCATGTCTCAGTTCACAGTCCCAGAACAGCAAAATGGTGTTTTCCTAGAGTCTAGTTTCCTGTTGCATTTGCTAGGATCCTCTTATCAGAAGCTAGAAGTGAGTTCTAAAAACAGGACTGATGATTTGAACTGAATAGGTTTCTTCAGGGTAAAATTTTGCACCAGGGTTCCAATTAGAACCTAAGGCTGATTACTTGAACTTATAGACCTCCTGGCTGAATCCTAGCTTTCCTCATCACTGGATCAATGCTTTTTTACTAGGTGATTGAGAGTATTTCAGTGGATCTTCCTCTGATGTCCTCTTTCTATTGCTTTTGGGGAATCTCTAACAGCTTTGCTTTAGCAGACAGAGTAAATGGCTGTGAGCGTGGGCTCTGGAGCTACCCTGCTTTGATTTATACCAACACCACCACTTACCAATGTTACCTAAGCAAATTCCTAACCGCCTCAAAGCCTCAGTTTTCTCATACATTAAATGTAAATACTTACAATACCATCTTTAAAATGATGGTTTGAAGATTAGTCAGTATATATAAAATAGCCTAACAGTGTAATTAGCACTCAAATTATAGGATATTATAAGCTATTATTTATATATAATACTTATATATATAAATGCATAAAGGTTTGTGTGTACACACACACACACACATACTCTCTCTCTCTCTCTCTCTCTCTTTCTGGTTCACTGGTGTCTCATCAGGATTATTTAAGAGAAAAGGTATCATGCTATGTTGCCCAGGCTGGAGTGCTATGCCTATTCACAGACATGATCATAGTAAGCATACTACAGTGTAATCTAGCTTAGCACTTCTGTTCTCAAGTGATCTACCTGCCTCAGCCTCTGTCGTAGCTGGGACTATGGGCATGTACCACTGCACCTGGCTCATCAGGATTTAACACAAAAAATTACAGTATAATGGAACATACTCTTGAAAATCCCCCTAAAGTGGTATGTTTTCTCTTAGGTACATAGCCTGGCAAAGTCATAGCATGTATAGCAAACACTGTGGATGTCCTGTTGATATTCTTTCTGTGTACTGTAGACCACTTACCGCATACTAATACCTGCCACTTTGTGCCTAAAGAGTTTTCAATTGGCTATGCGAGCACCCTCAATCCATGGGCAGGGTCAGTTGGAAGTCTGGAGAGCTAATGGCCTCCAGAACCCCAACCAATGAAAATGAAGAAATCAGTAGATAAATGTCATCACGTCCTTGGCCATCAGTTGGAAGTAGTGAAATGTGTTCTCACTACCTCTCAGAGTTCCTTCAGAGGTAGAGCTTAAGAGGTCCTCAGAGATAACTATCTCAGAACACACATTTTGTTGTCTTCCTTCCCTTTCCTGACTGAATTCTCTCTCCATGCATGTTTTCTGGGATGACCACCCAAATAATACATTACATACGCTTGAATCCTTGTCCCAGAGCCAGCTTCTAGGGAATCCAAACCAAGACACTGCCTCAATAAATCCATTATAGCCACGTTTTCATTCAATAAATGTGGACGAATTCTTCCTTTTCTGTTAAGGATCTAGTAAAGTAACTGACTTGGTTTAGAGGCCACAGAGTATGTATACATGTATATCTGTCTATGTATTTCCTTATAATTAAAGGCATGGGGGGGGGGCTCAGAATTGTGGTTCTGCCTTCCCACTTCTATTTCTAGAAGTTTCTTCATTCTTCTGAGAAATTTCTTTAGAATGCAGGTACTAGATCTTCCTCTTCTTTTCTTTTCTCATGACTATTTTCAGGTTGTGTGTCTTCTGGAGAAATATCACAGCAGTAAAACTTATTGCATCCTTATCAGGTGACGGTGTACAATTTTGACTTGTCCCATTATTAATGACATCAAGTTCAATCACTTGAATAAGTTGGTATTATCCATGCTCTTCCACAGTAAAGTTACTATAGTATGTGAGGGAGATACTTCAAGATTTTTTAAATATCCTGCTTCTCATCCAAGTAATTAATTAATATCTACATAGATCTCTATATAAATTGTTTTATTCAATTTTTATTAAAAATTTTAAATTCATAAAAATTTTAATTTTTATTCTTGACAAATTCACCTCAAAAGGTTGCAGCTAAGCTCAAGAAGCATTGCCATCTTTGTGAAGAAGGAAAGGAGGGTCATGATAGCACGTGCCATATTGGAGTCTTAAGAAGGTAAGGAGAGCTGAGGGCTTCAGCACCTAGAATGGTCTATTGAGACTTGAGTAGAGCATATCCAGAGTGCAGATTGTGGTCGCTAAATATTAGTTGTAAATCAAAGGAATGAGGGCTGATTTGCAAGTTAGGACTAGAAAACTTCAAGATGGTCCTGGAACAACTTGGTGTGTCAAGATAAAACAAAGTGCTCAAATAATGATGGGGAGGAATCCAAGATCATTTTGAAGTGGTTGCTACTGGTCAAATCTGGATAATTTAAGCATCAAAGTAAATAATAATAGAAACAAATAATCATTGAATAAAACAGAAATGGCAATTTATATAGATATTATTAATTAGATGAAAAGAAGGGTATTTTAAAAATCTTGAAGTACCTCCACCAACAACCTATAGTAACCTTGATGTGGAAAAGCATCGAAGATACCACCTTATTCGAGTGATTAAACTTGATGTCATTAATAATAGGATAAATCAAAATTGTACACCATCACTTGGTTGGATGCAATAAGAAGTTTTACTGCAGTGATATTCCTCCAGAAGACACACAACCTGAAAATAATCATGAGAAAAAAATCTATGAAACACAAAACTGAGGGACCTTCAGAAATATTAAGGTCATAAAATTTGAGGAAGAACTAAGAAACTTTTCTAGAGTGAAGAAGACTAACAGATGTGACAGCAAAATGCAACATATGACTTTCTCCTGGATTCTTCTTATAAAAGACATTTTGGGGAAACTTAAATGAGGTCTGAAGATTTGATGACAGCAATGAACATCAATGTTAATTTCCTAATTTTCATGAATACGATTTGGTTGTAAATGGGGAAGTACTTGTACACAGGAAATATACACAAAAGTATCACATAGAAAGTTAAGCCACTTACTTTCAATCAGTGCAGAAAAATGATATATCTCCACTACCCTTAAAATTTTTCTGTAAATTTGAATCCTCTTTCAAATAAAAAAGTTTAAAACATACATAGGAACTGGTATCAGAGAAAATACCTACAGATACTGATAATTAGGAATTCCTTGGCCAGGTGCAGTGGCTCACACCTGTAACCCAGCACTTTGGGAGGCTGAGGCGGGTGATCACTTGAGGTGAGGAATTCGAGACTTGCCTGGCCAACGTGGTGAAGCCCCATCTCTACTAAAAATACAAAAATTAGTCTGCAATGGTGGTGCGCACCTATAGTCCCAGCTACTTGGGAGGCTGAGGGAGACAATTGCTTTAACCCAGGAGGTGGACGTTGAAGTGAGCCAGGATTGCACCACTGCACTTCAACCTGGATGGCAGAGTGAGATTCCGTCTCAAAAAAAAAAAATTGCCCAAGGAAAAATCAGATAGCCATCAGAACCCCAGTCAACAAGCTCTTGCAGCAAACATAGGTTCCATCAAGTTTTTAGTGCCTCACACCAAAGTATGAATGATCAACCAATGGTCATCAAATGCCTGAGCAATGCTTTCAAGATACCAAAACAAACAATAAAAGGACAAAATGATCCAGAACAAAAATATGCAGAAAAAAAAGATAGCCATGCTTTATTTATACATTTTTTTAATTTTTATTTCTTTCAATAGGTTTTTTGGGAACAGGTGGTGTTTGGTTACATGAATAAGTTCTTTAGAGGTGATTTCTGAGATTTTGGTGCACCCATCACCAGAGCAGCACACACTGTACCCAGTGTATAGTCCTTTATTCCTTGCCATTCCCACCCTTTCCTCAAGTCCCCGAAGTCCAATTTATCATTTTTATGCCTTTGTATCCTCATAGCTTAGCTCCCACTTATGAGTGAGAATATATATTTGGTTTTCCATTTCTGAGTTACTTCTCATAGAAAAATAGTCTCCAATTCCATCCAGGTTGCTGCAAATGCCATTATTTTGTTCTTTTTATGGCTGAGTTGTATTCCATGGTATATACCACATTTTCTTTATACACTAATTGATTGATGGGCTTTTAGACTGGTTCCATATTTTTGCAATTGCAAATTGTGCTGCTATAAACATGTGTGTGTACGTATATTTTTTGTATAATGACTTCTTTTCCTCTGAGTAGATACCTAGGAGTGAAATTGCTGGATGGAATGGTAGATAAACTTTTCACTCTTTTGGAAATCTCTGCAGTGTTTTCCACAGTGGTTATGCTGGTTTACATTCCTACCAATGTGTAAAAGTATTCCCTTTTCACTGCATCCATGCCAGTATCTATTTTTTCTTATTTTTTGGTTATTGCCATTTTTGCAGTAATTTTGCAATATTTTGGTTTAGATGTGTATTTCCCTGATAATTAGTGATGTTGAGCATTTTTCTATATACTTGTGGCCATTTGTATATCTTCTTTTGAGAATTTTTATTCATGTCCTTAGCCCATTTTTTGATGGGATTTTTTTGTATTGCTCTTGCTGATTTGTTTGAGTTCTCTGTAGATTCTCAATATTAGTCCTTTGTTGGATGTATAGATTGTGAAGATTTTCTCCCACTCAGGGTTGTCCACTTACTCTGCTATTTCTTTTGTTGTGCCAGAACTTTTTAGTTTAATTAAGTGCTATCTACTCATCTTTGCTTTTATTGCATTTGCTTTTAGGTTCTTGGTCATAAGGTCTTTGCTTAAGCTAATCTCTAGAAGGTTTTTACAATGTTATCTTCTAGAATCTTTATAGTTTTAGGTCTTAAAATAAGTCTTTGCTCCACCTTGAGTTGATTTTGTATAGGGTGAAAGATGAAGACCCAGCTTAATTCTTCTACATGTGACTTGGCAATTATCTCAGCATTATTTGTTAAATAGACTGTCCTCTCCCCACTTTATGTTTTTGTTTGCTTTGTCAAAAAATCAATTGGTTCTAAGTATATGGCTTTATTTCTGGGTTTTCTATTATGTTCTGTTAGTCTATGTGCCATTTTTTATACCATACCATGCTGTTTTGGTGACTATGGCCTTCTAGTATAATTTGAAGTCAGGTAATATGATGCATTTGAATTTGTTCTTTTTGCTTAGTCTTGTTTTGGCTATGTGGGCTCTTTTTTGGTTACATATGAATTTTAGGGTTGTTTTTTCTAGTTCTGTGAAGGATTATAATGGTATTTTGATGGGAATTGCATTGAATTTATAGATTGCTGTTGGCAGTGTGGTCATTTTTACAATATTGATTCTACACAACCATGAGTATGGGATGTGTTTCTATTTGCTTGTGTTGTCTATGATTTCTTTCATTAATGTTTTGTAGTTGGTTAGGGGTGTGTGTGTGTGTGTACACACACACACACACACACACACATATATATATATATAAAACAAAATATAAATATGTTATATATATATATTTTTTTTGTGAGACAGAGTCTCACTCTGTCGCCAGGTGCCAGGCTGGAGTGCAGTGGCCCAATCTCAGCTCACTGCAACCTCTCAGTGAGCTCAGGTTCAAGCAATTCTCCTGCCTTAGCTTCTCAAGTAGCTGGGACTACAGGTATATGCCACCATGCCCAGGTAATTCTTGTAGTTTAATAGAGACGGGGTTTCACTATGTTGACTAGGATGGTTTCAATCTCTTAACCTTGTGATCCATCCACTTCCGCCTCCCAAAGTGCTGGGATTACAGGCATAAGCCACCGTGCCCAGCCTGGTTAGGTATATTTCTAAGTATTTTATTTTCTTTGCAGCTAGTGTGAAAGGGGTTGAGTGCTTGATTTGATTCTCAGTCACTGTTGGTGTACCAGGGCTATGGATTTGTGTACATTAATTTTGTATCCTGAAACTTTGCTGAATTGATTTATGAGTTCTTGGAGCTTTTTCAATGAGTCTTTAAGGTTTTCTAGGTATACAATCATGTCATCAACAAAAACAACAGTTTGACTTCTTCATTATCACATTGTTTGTTCTTTCTCTTGTCTGATTGCTATGGTTAGGACTTCCAGTAGTATGTTGAATAGAAGTGATGAAAGTGGGCATCCTTGTCCTGCTCCAGTTCTCAGGGGGAATGCTTTCAACTTTTCCGTGTTCAGTATAATGTTGGCTATGGGTTTGTCATAGATGGCTTTTACTACCTTAAGGTATGTTCCTTTTATGCCAGTTTAGGTGAAGTTTTTAATCATAAGGGATGCTGGATTTTGTCAAATGCACTTTGTGCCTCTATTGAGATAATCATGTAATTTTTGTTTTTAATTTTGTGTGTTGTATCATATTTATTGACTTACGTATGCTAACCCATCCCTGCATCCCTCATGTGAAACCCATTTGATAATGGTAGATTACCTTTTTGATATGCTGTTGGATTCTGTATTTTGTAGAGGATTTTTGCATCTATGTTCATCAAGGATATAGGTCTGTAGTTTTCTTTTGTTATATCCTTTCTTGGTTTTGGTATTAGGGTGATACTGGCTTCATAGCATGATTTAGGGAGGATTCCCTCTTTATCTTTTGGAATAGGGTCGATAAGATTAGGACCAATTCTTCTTTGAATGTCTGATAGAATTCAGGTATGACTCTATCTGGTCCTGGACTTACTTTTGTTGGCAATTTTTTTTATTACCATTTCAACCTTGCGGCTTGCTATTGTTCTATTCAGAGATTCTATATCTTCCTGTAACTCTACATCTTCCTGCACTTTAATTTAGAAGGGTTATATATTTCCAGAAATTTATCCATCTCCTCCAGGTTTCCCAGTTTATATGCATAAAGGTGTTCACAGTAACTTGGAAGAATCTTTTGTATTTCTGTGGTATCAGTTGTAACGTCTCCTATTTCATTCCCAACTGAGCTTATTTGGATCTTTCTTCTTTTCTTGGTTAATCTCACTAACGGTCTATCAATTTTCTTTATCTTTTCAAAGAACTAGCTTTTCATTTATCTTTTGTATTTTGTTTTAATTTCATTTAGTTTTGTTCTGATCTTTATTATTATTTTTCTTTTGCTCGGTTTGGATTATTTCTCCAGTTATGTGAGGTATGACCTTAGATTGTCTCTTTGTGTTCTTTCAGACATTTGATGTAGGTATTTAATGCTATGAACTTTTCTTTTAGAACCACTTTTGCTCTATTCCAGAGGTTTCCATAGGTTATGTCACTATATTGTTCAGTTCAAATAATTTTTAAATTTCAATCTTGATTTTATTGTTCATACATTGATTATTCAGGAGCAGGTTATTTAATTTCTGTGTATTTGCATTGTTTTGATTCCTTTTGAAGTTGATTTCCTGAGTACTTGATAGAATTTAATTTTCTTAAATTTACTGAGACTTGTGTGGCCTATCATATGGTCTATCTTGGAGAATGTTCTATGTGCTGATGAATAGAATGTATATTCTGTAGTTGTTGGGTAGAATGTTCTGTAAATATCTGTTAAGTTCATTTGTTGTAGGGAATAGTTCAAGTCCATTGTTTCTTAGTTGACTTTCTGTCTTGATGATCTGTCTAGTGTTGTCAGTGGACTATGAATGTCACCCACTATAACTGTTTTGCCATCTATATCATTTCTTAGGCTTAGTAGTAGCTGTTTTATAAATTTGGAAGCTCTAGTGTTAGGTGCATATATCTTTAGAATTGTGATATTTTCCTGTTGGACTACTACTTTTATCAGTATATAATGTGCCTCTTTGTGTTTTTTAACTGCTGTTGCTTTTGAGTTTTTTCTGACATAAGAATAGCTACTCCTGCTCACTTTTGTTGTCTATTTGCATAGAGTATCTTTTTCCACCTTTTTACCTTAAGTTTATATGAGTTCTTATGTGTCAGGGAGTCTCTTGAAGGCAGCAGATACTTGTTTGATGAATTCTTATCCATTTTGTCATTCTATATCTTTTAAATGGAGCATTTAGGCCATTTACATTCAATGTTAGTATTGAGAAGTGAGATACTATTTGCCGCCTCAGTACCTTGGAGTTTTTTCATTGTGTTATTTTCATATATGTCCTCTGAGATTTATGCTTTAAGTTCTTGGGGTTTTTTCATTGTGTTATTTCCATATATGTCCTGTGAGATTTGTGCTTTAAGGAGGTTCTATTTTGGTGTATTTTGAGGATGTTTTCAAGATTTAGAGCTCCTTTTAGTAGTTCTTGTAGTGCTGGTTTGGTAGTGGTGAATTCTCTCAGCATTTGTTTTTCTGGAAAAGACTGTATCTTTCTTTCATTTATAAAGCTGTTTCACTGGGTAGAAAATTCTTGGC
Organism: Cheracebus regulus; assembly: GCA_963574635.1. Lineage (NCBI taxonomy): Eukaryota > Metazoa > Chordata > Mammalia > Primates > Pitheciidae > Cheracebus > Cheracebus regulus. Next base: position 44,557 of record CAUYQU010002434.1, on the reverse strand, counting down.
TGTTAATTGTTTTGTTTAAAGAGGCTAAAAATAGGGCCCCAGTCCATTCTGGTTGGAGGATTTCTGCTGTGAAATGTGTTGTTGATCTGTTAGGTTTTCCTTTATAAGTTACCTGATGCTTTTGCTTCACAGCTCTTAAGATTCTTTCGTTTGTCTTGACTTTAGATAACCTGATGACTATGTGCGTAGGCAATGATCTTTTTGCAAAGAATTTTCCAGGTGTTCTTTGAACTTCTTATATTTGGACGTCTAGATCTCTAGCAAGGCTGGGGAAGTTTTCCTCTATTATTCCCTCAATTATGTTTTCTGAACTTTTAGATTTCTTCCTCAGGAGCACCAATTATTCTTGGGTTTGGATGTTTAGCATAGTCCCAAAATTCTTGGAAGCTCTGTTCATTTTTAAAAATTCTTTGTCTAACAAATTGGGTTAATTTAAAAGACTTGTCTTCAAGCTCTGAAGTTCTTTCTTCTTGTTGATTCTATTGTTGAGACTTCCCAATGCATTTTGCACTTCTCTAAGTGTGTTCTTGATTTCCAGAAGTTGTGACTGTTTATTATGCTATCTATTTCACAGAACTTCCCATGCATATCCTTTATTATGTTTTTTTTATTTCTTTAAGTTAGACTTCAGCTTTCTCTAGTGCCCCCTTGATTAGCATAAATATCAACCTCCTGAATTCCTTTTTTTTTTTTTTTTTTTTTTGGCAATTCAGTGTTTTCATCTTGGTTTGGATCCATTGCTGCTGAGCTGGTATGAGTTTTTGGTATTGAGGAATCTTGTTTTGTCATATTAACAGAATCGTTTTTCTAGTTTCTTTTTATTTGAGTAGACTATGTCAGAGGGAAGATCTGGGATTCAAGGGCTGCTGCTCAGATTCTTTTGTCCCATGGGAGTGGTCACTTGATGTGGTGTTGTCCCCTTCCCCTAGGAAGGGGTTTCCTGAGAACCAAACTGTAGTGATTGTTTTGCTCTTCTGGGTTTAGCCACCCAGCAGAGCCACCAGGCTCCTGGCTAGTACTGGGGAGTGTCTGCAAAGAGTCCTGTGATGTGATCCAATTGCAGGTCTTAAGCCATGGATATCAGCACTTGCTCCAGTGGAGGTAGTAGGGGAGTGAAGTGGACTCTGTGAGGGTCCTTAGTTGTGTTTTTATTTAGTGTGCTGGTTTTGTTTTGGTTGGCCTCCAGCCAGGAGTTAGCACTTTCAAGATCACATCAGCTGTGGTCCTACAGGAAGAATGCAAACTTGCCCTAGGGACACCTGGTTAAGTATTCAGGTTTCTCAGGCAGTGGGCAGGGTTCATAGAGCTCCCAAGAGACTGTGACTTTTGTCTTCAGCTACCAGGGTGAGTAGAGAAAGACCATCAGGTGGAGGCAGGGTTAGCCATGTCCAAGCTCAGTCTCTCCTTGGGTGGGGCTTCCTGCAGCTGCTGTGGGTGATGGAGGTGTGGTCCTTAGGCCAATGGAGTTATATTCTCAGGGATATTATGGCTGGCTCTGCTGAGTCATACAGGTAGGTAACCAGGGAAGTGGGGGAAAGCCAGCAGTCACAGGCCTTACCTCATTCCCACACAGCCCACAGTCCTAAAGGCTGGTCTCATTCCCACTGCTCCTCCACAACAGCACCAAGTCTACTTCCTGGCAGCAGGTGACCAGGGCTGAAAACTTGCTCTAGACTACCACCCTCCCTGCTGAGAAAGCAAGCAGACTCACAGTTTTCAGCATCTCAGGGAGTCTGAAGCAGTGATCAAGTTCCCTCAAAGGATCTGTGGATTCTCTCTGATTTCCTGATATGTTCCTACAGTAGTTCTTGGAGCAAAAGTTCATGATGTGAGTCTCTACATGCTGCTCTGTCCATCCAAGAGGCAGCTGCAAGCTAGTCCTGCCTCCTATCTGCCATCTTAATCTGTATCCAGCATTGGTGTATTTATTAGACAATATTTGTGGAGCATGCACAGGCTTGCTGCAAAGTCCTCACATGCAATTGTAGATGTTTTTTGAATGGGCATTTCCATTATCAGCATAAATTTTAATTTTTCCCATGTTCTTCTATATGTACTCTCCCATGTTGATAGCTGAAATTTACTAAAGCAGTCCCTGATACTGATTTGTAAGCAATTTGATGAAGTTGAAAATCATGAGTCAAACCCAAATAGTACTTTTGTACCTAGGCCATGGAATCAGAAAAACTTGGGTTTCAGTTATGATCTGTCAATCATACTGGATGTTCTTCTGCCTGACTACTGTTTCCACATCTGCAAAATGGGTATAATAGTATCTACCTACCCTTTTAGTACTGTGTGAAGATTAAATAAGATGAGCCATAACTTTCTCTAGCGAATAGAAAGAACTTATGAAATGATGCTGTTGATGGCATTATTATTACTTATCACTAGCTTCTAGATTATCTCAAGATACAAGTCTTCCTTTGGGAAGAGGCTCTGAGCTCACTATTTGTCTCAATTATGTCCTGCCCCAGAATGTCCATGACTGAATGTCTTCTGGTCACTTCACGCTAGTCATGACACTCATCCCACCAACTAGTGACTATGCATTCCTTCCCAGTTATTAGACTGTTGTCTAAGCATCAAACTCATTTTTTTCTATATTCCCTTTGGTAAGTCTAGGGCTAAGACTTAAAAACCTTATTTTTCTTTTCTCAGCAGTTCTGTTGGGCATTGTCACTAAGGGGCACCAGAGGGAGACAGCTAGGCTAAAGGCAGGGACCGCAAACACTTTCTGTTTGTGTCTTGCTCCTGTCTTAGTTTTCTCTTCTTATTTCAGTTTCCTGTTCCTATGTCACTCTAGCATTACTTACACCTGGAAGCACTGGTTTCTTCCAGTAGAATAGCTGATTCTAGTTTGCAATTTTTCCAACATGTAAAAACCAGCCTCATCTCACCTCTCTGGTTCACCACCTCTGCAGAGCCTCTCTTCCAAGTCACTAAGTGTTAATTATTACAACCTCTTTCCTCATCCTCCAGGCCGGATTATACTTAGTGTTTTATTTTTGCCTTTTCATTTCTTTAATTCCTAGTTAACAATTTTTTATTTTAAACTCTACTAAAATAACAGGTAGTATTTTATGTCCTGGCTGGATTCTGGTGGGCACAGATGAACTGTACATTCTCCTTAGACTTTTCTTTGGACTCTATGCCAAGATCCCCTGGGGATAACCTTATGTCCTAAGATAAGTCGATTCTTCATCATCCCATTAGATATAGGTGTTTCTCAAAGAATTTCAGCCTCTGTGATTGTTCAAGCTAACTTAGCTCTCTGGCAAAGAAACTCTTGTCACCACATCTAGTATTTTCTATTCATACCTGCTGGCCCCTTAGAGAACAGACAGGTTTGCTCTGATTGTCTTTAGCCATTTCCCTTTAAATCTTACCTCCCAGTGAGATCACCTGTAAAAGGCTCCTGACTCAAGCTAGGAACATAGCCAATTGTTGAAACTGAAGGTAGTAGAGAAAGGTAGACAAACCTGTGCTTCTCATGACTATATCACTTATTTTGCCTCTTTTCCACTTCTTTAATCTCCAGGCCACTATAAAGAATTCAACAGTATTTTCTCAAACATCATTTTTATCTTAGCTCTTCCTCAAGAATGTACAATAATTCCCTATTACCCATCAGATCAAGTCTAACCACTTACTTAGACCCTGGTTATCATTAGGATGGCTTCAACCAATTAAACTGACAACATTTTATCATCTTAGACTGATTTTTCCATTTTATAGCTCTTGCTTTAGTAAGAAACTCGTTCTTCCAGCGCGCTGTGTGTGTGTGTGTGTGTGTGTGTGTGTGTGTGTGTGTGTGTGTGCATGTGTATATAGAAGGAACTAGTGGAACTAGTTACCGCCTATAGGAATAGATCTACTGGGAGAAGAAGATGCCTGGGAAACTGGCCTACGGTTTGGTCAGTCTCACAGCTAACATGCAGGAGCACAGTACACTAGGGATAGATGAACACGGAGCCAGAGACTCCATAAAATTTAGCAGAAGCCGAGAGGGAATCCCTTTAGAAATGAAAAACCTTCTTGGGCAGGCTTGAAGTGCTCCTCATCCCAGTTACATGCTATCAGGGTCCACCAGGCATCCTCAAGAGGATCTGAAGTCCAATAAATCATCATTCTTCAACCCTGAGGGTTGCCATACCTCCACAATAAGAGCACTTTTGTGTACAGTAAATAGTATCTTTTACCTGCATTAAAGCTACTTATGCTTTTGTCTATTTCCATCGGCCAAATATTATCACCTTTTTGACAGCCACAAATATCTGCCAGGTAATTTTCCACAGAAGGACTTCTTTAAAAATGTTCATTATATAAACAACTATCTACCAATAAATGATTATCTTCCATAATTAAACAGCTATCATCTTTCATTGATTGTATGGTCGTTCTTCCAGTTTTATTATACGTTGCCTACAAGGAAAATGGTTTGTGCCTAATTTATAGGATTTGAAAAGATGGTTCAGACTGTTTTTATATGATTCTAAATAGCCAGCTAAAAACAGAAAATTAACCCAAATGTCTGCATTTTTGGTCTATGTGGTATCAAACACCTAGATGTTTAAAAATACCCGGATCATTGATATACCTTATAGATCAGCCTAAGAAGAAAAGTTAAAATGTGTAAAGCATATTTACATGTTTTTAGTTTTCTTACTTTTTACTTGGCTAATAATGATTTTGCTTAAATGTTAAATATTATGTTTGAGGCTTTTCTTTTATAAAGATGACTTAGTACTAAATTGTCCTTATTTTTATGTGCCTGTCATGACTTAAATATATTTGCTGTCATTCATTTCATTTCAATGTTTCTTCTAAGGTACACTCTTGACATTTACTCTATTTTAGCTCTTCATGATTAGGATATGGCATGATGCCATTTTTTTCACTCTTTCTTTCTTGAGGATTTATGCCATTAACTTAGCTAGATTTCTCACTTAATGGTAAACTTCTCTGATTTCAGAAATCTACAAAAAATACTGAGGGCAAGATGAGAGATATAATCAAAAGAAAGGTTACGTTACCTGATGTCACACACAACAAAATGAAAATCTGATGAACGGGTGTGGGGAAATTGTACTGCCTATTTGAATTCATCAGTGGCACACATTCAGAGTTTCACATGTGGCACATAACAAGATATTTTAAAATTCTTATTTCTTTCCATGAAATGAAATATGTTTACTACGCATATGGTACTGGAACAAGTATTGTATCCTTACTAGAATGTGAAGAATATGCTTAGCTTGATGAATCATCTGGGGGCAGTAAGCATGAGTAGTAGCAAGGAACTTATTTTCATATAAATGTCTAACTCACACCACTGACCAAATTTCACATTCAGCCTCTTATTATACCCTGTCATAAGAAAAATAACTTGTCTTAGTCAGTTCAGCTGCTATATATTAGAAAATAATATCATAGACTGAGCAGCTTAAACAACAGAAAGTTATTTCTCACAGTTTTGGAGGCTGAGAATTCCAAGATCAAGGTGCCAGCATTTCCGGTGCCTGGCGAGGGCTTGCTTCCTGCTTTGCAGATGGCCATCTTCTTGCTGCACACAGCAGAGAGTAAAGAGAGAAAGCAAGCTTCCTTAGGTCTCTTGAGCACCAATTCCATCCTGAGATCTTCATCCTTGTAACCTAATTACCTCTCAAAGGCCCCATCTCCAAGTACCATTTTGCTGAAGATTAAAGTTCTAACGTGAATTTTAAGTGGGGACAGAAACATTCAATCCATAGCATAACTCTTACTTATGTAAGTATATGTGAACGATAGCAGTTATTTCTATTCTCATCTCCTTAGAACTCATCGTACCTCATAGAACTGAATTTAAATACATTTCCTGATGGCTACATTGCAACACATTCCAGAAATCATCAAAATTTGCCTCCCACAAGCATGCTCAGATGCACTTAAAATGAAGTCTAAACTCTTTTACCTTAACCAACAGGGCCCCACCTGATCTGTCCCTTGCCTTTGACCTCCTCTTTTACTACTCTCTTAATCTATTCCAGTTTTACTAGACTTTATGTTACTCATTTTTCTAGCCTTATTTTCCCCTTAGGACTTGCAATTGCTGTTCTCTTCTCCTGAAAGTTTGTTGCCCCCAAGTCTTTAGCCAACTCATTATTCATATCTAACCTCAAAGGCCACCTTCTCAGAGAGGTCTTCCCTAAACATCCCAACTCCTCTCTGTTCCACTGTGCTGGACCATAGCATTTATCTGTATGTGACATCATTCATTTACTTCTTGTCATCTCCTGTGGGAAAAGCTGTCCCTCTAAGTCTGGTCCTAGGAGCCTCTCCAGGTTCCTGGTTTGTTTTCCAGTTCTCTCCTGGGACTGGAGTCTGCCCCAGATCCTAAACTGTTTACCTTGGTCTTGATCCCCTTTTTTCCTCCCAGCAGTACACTCTGCCTTAGAACTGGATGCAGTTCTCTGTACCCTCATGTCTTGTGCCTAGAAACAGCCCTTCCTAAAACTTTTCCTCTTTCAAAGACTCTTGCTGTCATAGCTAAACTTACTAGGTCTGAATCTTTGGATGGGACCTAGGAACTCTGACTGAATACTCATCTCCTTAAGAAACAGGATGAAAATGGAAGCTGTTCTCTTACTTCTCTAGCATTCCTTGAGGTAGTAAGTTCTTTTGATTCCCAGAAGTCCTAGATGTTTTCAGGAACATCAACTCTGGGAATATGTAATTTCCTATGAATCCTATCTGGACACCAAAAATATGATTCAAGGTAAATGTAGGGAGTATATGGTTCAATGAGGTGGTTAGTTGCATGAGTCTGGAGTCAACATCTTGGTTCAAATCCTAGCTATGCCATTTACTTACCATATGACCCTAAAGACATTACTGAAGATCCCTGAGCCTAAATCTCCTAAGTATACAATACGAGTCATAAAACAAAGAAATAATGTCATAATGAGGAAAAGTTATTGTGAGAATTCAGGGAGATAATCTAAAGTGTTCAGATGCATGCCAGATGCATTCATACATTGCTTGTGGAGGTGAAGAATGATACGAGCCTATGGAGGGAAATGTGCAATATGTACTAAAACTATGCAGGCACACATACACACACACACCCATATATACCTATGAATATATATATATATATATCCATGTATACCTTTTTTGCTTATTTTTAAAAATAAAATATAGGAAGAACAAATCATAAACCAATGAAAATTATTTATTATAAGGGGTTAGATGGAAATTGGGAGAAAGAAACAGGAGTAAAACTTCTGAACAGACATTTTTAATGTAGTTTTGCTTTTTGAACCATGCAAATGTTTCACAATTCTAAATTTAAATTTATATTAAAAAAGATTTACCAAAAGCAAACTCTAAAATTGAAATTGAACAGAAACAAATGAATCTAACTACATATCAACTTGATAATATAACCACATACAGAATGAGAAATAGTTAAGTAGGTTTGGAACACAGTTGCCTGACTAAACATTGTTGGTGGAATCATATCAGACAAATTCAAATTGTGGAATTTCCTCTAGGACATCTGTCCCAGAGTCTTTGAAAATATTAATGTTGCAAACAACAAAATGGCAAAGGAGGGCTGTTCTCGATGGATAGAGACTAAAGAGACAAGAGAACCAACTCGATGTGTTATCCTTCTTTGGATCTTGGATTTAACAGACAAATGACTATAAAAACCATTATTGGGACAACTGGGGAAATTTGAAGTCAGACTGCATGTTACAATATGCTATTGTATCAATGTTAACAATCTTTGATATGATGATGATAGGGTAATATCTTTGTTCTTAGGAGATGTATGTTGAACTATTTTGAGAGCAAGTATCATAATTCTGCATGAAACCTACTTTCAAACTTTCAGCAAAAAAAAAAACAAAGAAAAAGTGAGAGAGAAAGCAAATGTGAAAAATGCTTATTATACTACAGATTTGAAAATTTTTGAAATAAAATGTTGGGGAGATAACTCCCCAAAACAAGGAAACTAAAAAAGATCAGTTCTTTTTAGCTATTACTATCTCTGACTCCTTCAGTCCAGGAGCCTATGAGAAGAAAAGCAGGAATAAATATATGTGGTCGATAAATAAAAAGGAAATCATATACTGGGATCTATTTTCAGCCTCTGAAGCATGTTAGTTGATAATTTTACTTATTCATCTCCCACGAGATTTGCCCAAACAAATAAAACTGCCTCCAACTTTTAAAAAAGGCAGTGAGACTGTCTCCAAGCTTCCCTGGAAAGAAGCAGTTAAATCTTATCCTTATTTTACCTCCTCCTTATTTAGTGATGTGCCTTGGCACAAACCCAAGGGGAGTACTGTTCCAGCCAGCCTCTGGAAAAAAGGCAGGCAACACTACCTCCCACTTTTGTGAGTGATGATGGGGAGAACGCCGCTACTTCTAACCTGCCCATCTCAATTGTGGTGACAAAGCACCAGGCCAAGAGGCAGATCCCTGGGTAGACGGGTCTATATTATTTCAGATTTTAAATACTGAAAGCAAGACAGAAAGCCCTTCTCTCAGATCAGGGAGTGGGAAGTGTAATTTGAAATAGATTAAGCTCACTTATCTGGGGAGCATTTAAAGATCTATAAGCCCTTCCTTTTACACTTCTGATACACAATTGACCTAACAAAACACCTTTAGACACTCCTAAATTATATACTTTTAAAAAATCTTTTTCCCAGATATATAGTATTTGCCTCACAAAACGATGAAACGACAATTTGCCCCTGGCCTTCTATTTTCCTTTCTTTCAAGCCTTAAAAGCCTGTTTCATTTCTATTGCAGGATTGTATCCAGGTATAGACAGATGCCCTTTGTAAGTGGTTAAAAGCTACAGAAAAGCTCTATTGAAACAAAATGCTGCTCATATCCTGATCCATGCCAGGAGGAATAAATCACACAAAAGCACCTAAAGAAAACTGTTTTATAGTTACTACTGTGTTACATTAGCTGACAAGGGAGAAATGATTACATTTACAGATTTTTTTTTTTCCTTTTATAGAGGCAGAATCTATGTGCAGTTGAAGAATTGTGTATTATCACTACTGGAATTTGAATTCAGCTAATGAGAGCAAACAGCAAAAGGAGGACTTCTTGCAAAGCTGCTTCATCTTTGGTCCTTAGATGAGCCATAAAACTGGGCTGCTTTGCTTCCCTTTGGGCCCACAGCACTGATCTGCAAATGTATTTCAAGATTCTATTACTGCATCAATAAAAATATGAAAACACACATCTCTTAAAACATGCATCCTAGGCTAGTTATGAAATTGGAAGCTATTAATACCAAACTAACATTATAAAGTAATACCTTATATTTGCATAGTAATACCTTACATTTACTCAGAAAACAGTCACATGCGTAATCTCATTTGCTCCTGGGAACTCAAGGAGGTAGAATTGTGTGATCAGTCTTTCCATTACGTAGTTAAAGCAACTGAACAAGACAATCATTCTCAATGCTGAAATTTATGTCAACTGTTGACCAGAACTGAAAATCCTGACTTGAGAAAGAGAGAAAGAGAGCACTATTCAGTTCTGTCACTTACTAGCTGTGTGGTCCTGGGCAAATGACTAAACTTCTCTGAGCTTCAGTTGCCTCAGATGGAAAACAAAGAAAATAATACCTACCTCATAAGAATGATGTCATGGTTAAATAATTTTTTAACTTGGCACTAAAAATGATATATATTTATTGATTCATTCATTTAACAAATATGTTACTGTTTTAGTAGTTGAGATGAATGATAAAGATCTAAACACAGCAAGCAATCTCACTGTACTATTTAAGTTAATAGTGCTGGCCTTCATGAACCTTACAGACTAGAAGGATGGCAGACATTTAAGTAAACCATTACAATGTAATTTTATATTGAGGAAAGCAGGCCAAGGCAATCATGTACAATTATGAAGATTTTGCACTGTACAATCCAGTAGGCAATGTTTATGTCACAGTATATATGATAGAAAACACCCTTGGAGTTATATAAAGCACTACCTTAGAAGCCATAGACAGCAGCCCTTCAGAAAACAGAGAAAGGTTCATAAAGGTTCACAGAGGTGACATTTCGTTTAGGTCATTCAAGAAAAGGGAAAAACTGCATGAGAATTAATGAAATGAATATGGAATTGCAAGACTACCATTGTCATATATGATAGAAAAATTATATTCAAAAGATAAAAAGATGGGAGGCTGAGGTGGGTTTCTGCTCAGGAGTTCAAGAGGAGCCTAGACAACCTGGCAAAACCCTGTCTCTACCAAGAAAAAAAAATAAGAATATGAGAATTAGCCAGGCATGGTGGCACATGCCTGTGGTCCCAGCTACTCGGGAGGTTGAGGTGGGAGGATCATTTGAGCCCAGGAGGTTGAGGTTGCAGTGAGCCAAGATTGCACCTCTGCACTCCAGCCCAGGTGACACAATGAGTCCCTGTCTGAGAAAAAAAGAAAGAAAAAGAAAAGATAAAAAGAGACCACATGGTGAAGGGCCTTATAAATCATGATAAATAATTTGGACTTTATTCTCAAAATGATAAAGTGCTTAGGGGCAAATGTGTGGTTGCCGCCTCAGCACACCTCCTCTACTTCCCATCAGCCTCCATTTTTCATCAGGAGATGTACATGGTTCTAGGAATTCATAAACAGTATAAACCCAAACACCCCAAAATCAAGCCTTACCAAGTCCAGCTATATTGAGATCTTCAATTATGTGAATGTTACGAGCTGAATTGTGTCTCAAAAAACTCATATGCTGAAGCGTTAACCCCCAGTAGCTCAGAATGTGACTATATTTGGAGACAGGGTCTTTAAATAAATGATTACGCTACAATGAGGCCATTAGAGATGGTCCTAGTCCATTCCAATTGGTGACCATGTGAGGATACCACCATCCACAAGCCAAAGAGAGAGATCGCAGAAGAAACCAAACCTGCTGACCTTTTGACCTCCAGCTTCCAGAATGGTAAGAAAACAAATTTCTGTTGTTTAAGCCATCCAATCTGTGGTATTTTGTTAACAGCAGCCCTAACAAACTAGAAAGTAAGCCGGTAAAATTCTATTTATTATTTGAGCCAGTTTGGGATTTATTTTTTGTTACTTTCTATCAAAATATTTTTAACTGATGCAGGTATCAATGAAAGACTCTAAGCAAAGGAATGACATAATTTTATGTCCAATTTAGAAAAATATTACTGACAACAAATGGGAGAAGAACATGCTGGAAGAGGCCAGAAGTCAGCAAAATAGTCTTATTGCCAAAGTTCAAGCAAGAAGGGAAGACAATAGACTGAGCTATGTGTCCTGACTCACGAAAAAGATCTTTCTCCCCTTCTCTCTCTCTCTCTCTCTCTCTCTACACACACACACACACACACACACACACACACACACATTTTTAAAGACAGGGTCTCATTCTATTGCCCAGGCTGCAGTGCAGTGGCACAATCACAGCTCACTGCAGCCTCAATCTCCCAGGCTCAGTTTATTCTCCCACCTCGGCCTTTCAAGTAGGGACTACAGGTGCACACTACCACACCCGGCTTAATTACTTATTTATTTATTTTGTACCTTTTGGAGAAGAGGTTTCACCATGTTTTCCAGGCTGGTCTCAAACTCCTGGTCTCAAGCAATCCATCTGCCTCAGCCTCCCAAAATGCTGGGGTTGCAGGCATGAGCCACCACACTCAGCTTCAATACTTATTTTTAATGGGTAAAACCAAATTGCAAAATAATTTATATTACACGGTCCCATTTTAATTTTTTTAAATCCTCATAATTTATGTGTGTATATGCATTTTACTTTTCACTATATATGTTTTCTGTCTGAATTTTTTTAAATGAGAATTATATTTGTTGCGTAACATTTTTAAAGACAATTTAAGAAATAATGACCAAGACGTGTAACTCTGTGGCCTCGAGTGGAAAGAATGAGTTTGAAAGATGTTTGAACGTCACCTATCTAAAGTCATTCTTTTAGGTAAGGTTCTAACCCACCTCATCATGACTCTTTTCTGGACTAGCCCTCCCCAGAATGATCCTCCTTGCTTGAACTCCTCTTCACTCTCTGGATAAGCATTACTTCTTCCCACTGTATTAAAGGTTAACTTTTCATGATTCTGTATATTCCAGCTGGTTGTTGGCTCCAGAAGTTCCCATTTATTCTTTTTTGTAGTTTTACTGCACCCAGTTTGTTACGTTACACATAGTAATTATTCAAATATCCCCTTGTTAGTTGATCATTTATTTCAGTCAATGATACTTCCCTCCATTCCCCACTGCCCCTACCATGTCCCCCACTAACTTGAAGAATTAAGAATGCTTTTGTCATACAGGACTCCACTCTCTCTGGTTCCGGTTTTAGCTCTGCTTCTGCATCGCCAAATGACCTGGGAATGTCTCTAGTTCTCTGGGAAAGTCTCTGTCTCTCTGGGTCTGTTTCTAAGAAAACTTTCACAGAGATATTTGGAGGGGTCAAGATTAAAAGTCAAGATAGAACCTGTTAGGCACAGAAGAAAAAAGCAGGCTGGAAGAGGAATATAACATCAGGGAGGAAATAGTATGTCAGAAGGAAGATAGTCAAAGTGACATTCTAGAGGCAGTGCATTTGATGAAGTCATCCATTTAAGAAAAGCAATAGGGCAGTGACACAGTTAATATGGCTTTACCACCAGAAACCCATGATTTAATTAAGTAAACTGTTCTCAAGTGAGGAGAACAAGTGCCACAAACTGGTTTGATTCTGCTGAATTCTACTTGTCAAAATATTTACTAAGTTTACTCAATAAATATTCATTGAGTGTTTGTATTTCTGAAGCACTATGGTCAGTATTAAGAAGACAATAATAAACAAGCATGTTTCCTGCTCTCATGGAGCTTAAGCTCTAATGAAAAATAAAGGTAAGTAGTCTATGTAATTGACACCCCTGAAGTACATTTTCACAAACTGCAATGTGAATGGTGCCCTAGGTAAGAAATATAATGGAGGAAACCCTCATACTTTGTTGGTGGGAATGTAAATTAGTACCACAACTATGGAGAACTGTTTGGAGGTTCCCCTCAAAAAAAAAACAAAAAAAAAACAAAAAAAACAAAAATAGAGCTACCATGTGATCCAGCAATCCCACTGCTGAGTATGTACCCAAAAGAAAAGAAATCAGAATTTTGAAGAGATATTTGCAGTTCCATGATGGTTGCAGGACTGTCCACAGTAGCTAAGATTTGGAAGCAATGTAAGTGTCCATCAGCAGATGAATGAATCAAGAAAATGTGGTACATATACCCAATGGAGTACTAATCACCCATAAAAAAGAACGAGATCCTGTCATTTGCAACAACATGGATGAAACTGGAGATCATGAGGTTAAGTGGAACAAACTGCACACAGAAAGACAAACATCACATGTTCTCACTTATTTGTGGTATCCAAAAATAAAAATAATTGAACTCATGGACATAGGATGGTTATCAGAGGCTGGGAAAAATAGTGGTGATGCGAGGAGGTGGGGGGCGGGGGTGGGGTGGGAAGAGTGGAAGGTAAAGATGGTTAATGAATTTAAAAAAAGAATGAATGAATAAAACATACTATTTGATAGCACAACGGGGTGACTATAGTCAATAATAAGTTAATTGTACATTTTAAAAAACTCAAAGAGTCTGACTGGATTATTTATAACACAAAGGATAAAACACACAAAGGGATAGATACCCCATTCTCCATGATGTGCTTATTTCACATTGCATGCCTGTATCAAACACTTCACGTATCCCATAAATATATACATCTACTATATACCCACAAAAATTAAAACTTTAAAAATTTAAAGAAATACATAATGGGTGCTATGAACTGAATGTTTGTGTCCTCTCAAAATTCATGTTTGGACCCCAACCCCTAATGTAATTTACTTGAAGACAGAGCCATTATGGAGGTAATTGAGGTTAAATGAGATCATGAGGGTAGGCCCTGATCTTACGGGATTCGTATCTTACAACAAGAGGCACTAGAGAACTTACTCTCTTTCTACCATGTAAGAACACAGCAAGAAAGTGGCCATCTACAAGCCAGGAAGAAAATCTTCATCAGAGAAACCATCCCCGCTGGACCTTGATCTGGCAACTCTAGCCTTCAGAACCGTGAGAAAATGAATTTCTGTTCTATAAGCCACCTGGTCTATGGTATATTTTAATGGCAGACCAGGTTGACTAACACAATGAGAAAACTGCAGAGTGTTGTAGGAGCAACTCACCCTATTTTAGAGGTTCATATAAGGCATCCTAAGAGAAAAATGAAATGTAATATTACCTACAAAAATGAGTTTTATCAGGTCAAAGGGAGAATTGGTGAAGGTGGTAGGGAAAATTGTTGAATAAAAATTGTTTCTCAGACAAAGAGCAGAGCTCTTTGAAAGAGAGCAAGACACATTTACAGTCCATACTGAATGGGTCATAAAGTTGAAGGACCCAGTCTGTTAAAAGATTAGCAGAGGCAGGGTCCCAAAGAGACTTTTATAAACCTTGGCAAGGAGTTCATATTTTACCCTGAGATTAATAAAAGTGCTAAAATATTCCTAAAATATTAAAATTAATAACTGAAATTATTTGTTCCCTGTAAAATAATTGGCAAACAGTCTGGAAGGAAATTTCCACTTTTGCAGCTTTTCAAACATTTGCTCAGTACCACATGGTAGGCACTCAGTGACATTTGTTTAATAAATGACTGGTTTAGACCTTTTCTCAGGACATTATGAATCACACCTTACCATCACAGTGGTTCCAAATCAGAGGACTTTTTAATGATCTCTTACTGACATGTTAAGAGAGACTTTCTCTATAGCAATCCCTGTAATAATTCTACCCTAGAACCTAGGTTTCCATTTGGGTTGCCTCTTAAGACTTGGCCTTTGCATCTGTTATCCCCAGATCAGCTAACACAGTGCTGGACTTGTGAAGACTGACTTTAAATCATCTACTCTGACTCAAGAACAATTCTGTGTCTTCTGGTAGTTCCTACAAACTGCTAATCCTTGGATGGGTATCACCACTGCAATTTTACATTTTTCATCCTTCTGGAAAACAATAGCTAAACATCAGAGCATGACATAATGTTTTGTTCAGGGGTCTGTCAAGCATGTCAGGTCAAAATCTCTCTTTTTGGCCTTCAAATTGTTTTGAGAGATCCCATAATAGCATTGCACCACATTTGGTCCTCAGCAAAACAGACTTGGAAAACAAGAGTTGATGGACCATGACAGCCAGTTTCTGAGGTTTGTCCCTCCAGTCAGCCAGTCATGGGAGATGGTTACACTTTGACCTCAAGATCTTTGTCCTGCCTCCCAAGTCCTCCCACAGCACTATACACTCACATCAGTTTAGAGTCCACTGCTTGCTAGACATGCTTTAGTCTCAGCTTTTGAGGAAGATGGCTATCTCTTAGAATCTTTTAGATCTCTTAGAAACACTTTTGTATACTATTCATTTATTTTGTGTGTATCTGGTGCATAGAAAAAAGCTCAGTGTAATAAAATTAAGAACTGCAGCTATGGAATGATTAACACAATAAACCAAGCCTAAGATTGACAAGATAAGCAAATCCCCAACCCCAATCTGGCACCATTACTGACTGCAGCTGGCAGTAAGAAGTCATTTGGAGGAGAGATGCTTTTGTGATCAATAATCTTTGAACATCTTATATAGAAATACCAGGCTTGAAACTAAGCAAGAGGCTTTCTAAGAATGCAAACCTTCCAAATTGCTTGAGCAATAGAACTGTGTTTTCTACAGTTTGAGTGTGTCCTCCCCAAAGCAGCAATGTTGGAAGGTGTGTTACCAAAACACCAGGGGTTTGGTTTACATTCTACTGCTTGCTGCATAGAAAGCCAATCACTGAGAGAAGGAGTATTACCAGGGAAGAAGGCTTTACTTGGGTGCTGCAGCCAAGGAGATGAGAGATGAGTCTTAAATTCATCTCCCTCACCGACTAAAATCAAGGGTTCATATAGCAGGAAATAAATGTAATTACCTGCAGGAAAACAGGAATTAAGGAGGGGTAAGGAAGAGGATTTGGTCGACAGAAAGCAGGTAGTCAATTAGGCAATCATGATGAGTGAGAGGTCTGGTGTCTCACTATCTAGGTGCATAATCTGGTAAGTTTCAGTTCTTTGGTATTATCTCGGAGGACTAATGGTTGATTTCCTGAGAAATGAACTCAGATAAGACAAATGAAACTTTCTCAAGTTTTAAGACTAGGAGAGTCAGTTTCTATGTTTATTCAAAAGAAACCATAAATATCAGTTCTATGGGAATTCTTTTTTTTTTTGAAAAAGAGAAAAAAGGAGAAAGAAAGAAACACCAAAAGAAAGGAAAAAAAGAATGAAAGAGAGAAAGAAAGAGGACAAAGAAGAGGG
The DNA here is from genome assembly GCA_963574635.1 of Cheracebus regulus. Lineage (NCBI taxonomy): Eukaryota > Metazoa > Chordata > Mammalia > Primates > Pitheciidae > Cheracebus > Cheracebus regulus. The sequence goes on along the minus strand of CAUYQU010002434.1, from coordinate 28,141 downwards.
AGAGAGAATGGGATTCTTGTTTTATTGCCCAGGCTAGAATACAGTCTAAAAATGGGTATTAAAAACCTCTTTTATGCCAATAATTGTGCTTAACAATGGAGACAGGAAGGAATAGGGGATGAAAATAACAAATAGGCAGCCAACCAATATTTTATTTAAACCTGTGAAATGCTATGCAGTTGCTGCAGAGTGATTTACTTCCAATTATGTGGTCACTTTTAAAATAAAAAAATTTTAATGGACATGTCCAGGGTTGACTGAGGAGAGAAATAAACTGTTAATGGAACTCCAAGTCAATGAAACCCGTATGACAGTTTGGCAATATGTAACAGAATTTTAAGCAATTATATACTTTGAGGCAGAGTATACTTTTCCCTAGAAGATACATTTCTCAAGAAGAGAATGAGTCCAAAAGGCTGTAAACCCACCACAATATTTCTTTCATAATTTTTTTTAAAACCCAAAAGAAAAACAACATCGATTAGATTAACCAGTATATAAATTGTGATAGTATCATAAAATTATGTTTATAACATTTTAAGTATTCTTTTTATGAAAACATATTTATTATATGTAAATATATACATTAACTTATAAATACATGCATGTATGTGTAGAGAGAGACACACACAAACAGAGAAGAATCTAGGCAGATACTTACCAAACTGGAACAGTAATGATCAGCGATGATGGTATTCCTGCTTTCATGCTTATACCTCTTTGAACCAATTGATGTTTTTAAGAATTTTATGATGGGCCTGTATTAGCATTTTTATGGGGGAAAAAGGAGAATAAAAATGGTTGCTTCTTCAAAATACACAGATGAAATTTGGTTGGAAAAACAGCAAGAGCAACTAATTTTCTAAAAGGATAGGGTACCCAAGACTCAGCTTTTTATCTTATCCACTTTCATTTATTCATTCATTCAGTCATCAAAAATTGCATTTTGAGGACTCTCTGTGTTCCAGGCACAATATCCTTAGGAATCTATTATACACCCTACCCTGAGACTCACTGAGGGGATTCTGGTTTTGGCATACCTAGAGGATATTCTTGAACAATTCGAGTATGCTTCAAAAAGTGTAACATGTGGCACAGAATCTAAATATGTGCCCCTCAACCCACATAATGATGGAAATCAACAATGCAGTGAGTAGGTGTACTATCCAGAATTTTTACCTGTGGATTTCTCTTCTCTTTATCATCCACTACTACTTATAATTTTATCAAATCATTTTGGTCTCTATAACTATTTTTAAAATGTGAAATAAGGACTTCAAGCATATTTCATCTTATAGACATTTAAAGATTTTGAATTCACTTTCATGGCTGTACTGAAAATTAATTTGTTCAATCAGTCCTGGTTGACAGAGTTGAGAGAGAAAATAGAGATGGTATCCCTAAAGTGACCATTTTATGCTTTTTAAAGGCAGATAATTCTTTGATTAAAGCAATGCTTCCCTTTCCCCAAAAAATGAATATGGAAAATAGACCTACCCAGAAACCTTTGCAAGTAACATCAGGAGTTTCAGGCTACTGAAGAGCACCTTTTCTAGCACAGAGAATTGTGTCTAGACTCAGAGCAGCACTCCCTCATAGACACTTCCCAAGAGCAAAATAGACTAATATCTTATGTACTAATGACACTCACTGGTGTCTCTCAGGACATTTAGATGCCAAAAAGAAAAAAAAAATTTCCATGTAACATTTGCTGATAATGATAAATTATCCTTTAAGAATTATCATATCAAATAGATAAAGTTAGTTTGACTGGGTAAGAAAGAAAGATGATGTGGAAGACTTTCTGTCTCCTACTAAAAGGTCTCCACCTATTATGTAGCCTTCAAGAGCAGTGACCTTTCTTCTATTGACAGTTCTGGCAGAAATATGGAAAACTTGAATATAACTTTAAACATTCACAGCAAAACATGATGTTATTACAAAGCAAAATAGTCACTTTAAAATTGAGGGTTGAGTAGGTCTGCACATAACTTGGATGAAAAGTTTTGGTGTATGTTTGCTTTAATTATTCCATAAATTTTTATTTATTCTACTTTAAGTTCTGGGATACATGTGCTGAACGTGCAGATTTGTTACATAGGTATATATGTGCCATTGGTGGATTGCTGCCCCTATCAACCTGTCGTCTAGGTTTTGGGCCTGCATGCGTTAGATATTTGTCCTAATGCTCTCCTTCCCCTTTCTCCCACCCCCTGACAGGCCCTGGTGTGTTGTTCCTGTCTCTGTGTCCATGTGCTCTCATTGTTCAACTCCCATTTATGAGTGAGAACATGCAGTGTTTGGTTTTCTGTTCCTGTGTTTGCTGAAGATGATGGTTTCCAGCTTCATCCATGTCCCTGAAAAGGACATGAACTCATTCCTTTTTATGACTGCATAGTATTCCATGGTGTATATGTGCCACATTTTCTTTATCCAGTCTATCATTGATGGGCATTTGGGTTGGTTCCAAGTCTTTGCTATTGTAAATAGTGCTGCAATAAACATACGTGTATATGTGTCTTTATACTAGAATGACTCATAATGCTTTGGGTATATACCGAGTAATGGGATTTCTGGGCCAAATGGTATTTCTGGTTCTAGATCCTTGAGGAATTGCCACACTGTCTTCCACAACTATTGAACTAATTTACACTCCCACCAACAGTGTAAAAGTGTTCCTATTTCTGCACACCTTTGCCAACATCTGTTGTTTCCAGACTTTTCAATGATCACCATTCTAACTGGTGATGGTATCTCACTGTGGTTTTGATTTGCATTTCTCTAATGACCAGTGATGATAAACTTTTTTTCATATGTTTGTTGGCTGCATAAATGTCTTCTTTTGAGAAGTGTCTGTTCATATCCTTTGCTCACTTTTTGATGCGATTATTTGTTTTTTGCTTGTAAAATTGTTTAAGTTCTTTGTAGATTCTGGATATTAGACCTTTGTCAGATGGATAGATTGCAAAAATTTTGGTGGCTTATTTTTGTTTCCATCTCTTCTGCCAAAATTATGACCTCATTTAAATTGTTTGCACATTTATTTCTTCTGGAGGCCTGATCTCCAAATCACCATCCTCATCTTTTCTCAGACCTCAGGGAATATTGGCCTCATTTCATCTTTTTAATTGCCTTGCTCTTGTCATTCCCTAGCTCTCTACAGATGTTGTTCATGGAACAGCACATGCTTGGAATATCCTTTCCCTTCTTTATACTCTGTTAAACTCATAACCTCTGTAGTAGGCAGACTACTCCAATGGTGTTCACGTCTTAGTCTCCAGAACCTGTGGGTGTGTACATGGCAGAGGTTAATTATGGTTGCAGATAGTATTAAAGTTGCCAATCAACTCACCATAAAATAGGAAAAGTAGCCTGGATTATACAGCTGGGCCCAATTTAATCAGAAGGGTCCTTAAAAATAGAAGAGGGAAGTAGAAAAAGAGAGTCATGGGATGGTGTGACTATGGGAACAGGCACAGAGAGAGATAATGTTGCTGGAGTTGAAGACAGAGGAAGGGGACCATGAGCCAAGGAATGAGGACAGCTCCTGGAAGCTGTAAAAGACAGGGAAACAGATTCTCACCTAGAACCTCAAGGAAGGAATGCAGTCCTGCTGACACCTGGATTTTAATCCAGGGACCTGACATTTTAATATATGTCAGAATTCAATGAAGTGATCTTGATGCCAGAATTGGATCCTACAGAATTGTGAAATAAAACATTTGTCTTGTCAAGACCACTAAGTTTGTGCTCTTCACACAGCCACAATAGGAAACTATTACATCATCCTTCAGATTGCAATTTAAAAATCACTTATTAATTTCTCCATATATCCATGTTTCCCTGTTAGAACTTTTATTAGCATAGTACTTACTTTAAAGAACTTTGAAGTATGTAAAATAGCCATAACTAAAATTTAACTTAGGCGTTTTTGGCTATTTTTCCCTGCTAGTCTGTAAACTCCGAGAGTACAGTTCATTTCTGTCTGTGCTTTCCACGGTGTCAATAAATGTTTATTCAGGAATTGACTCTCCCCTTTCTCTTCCTTACATACATATGCTTCCAAAGGAAATCAGAGAAAATTGCCCAAACAAAATCTCACAACTTCTATGTTTTTTATGACTTAACCACTTTGTGGTTTATGTGCCGTCCATAAACTGAAGTCTATTTATTTTTAGAGCAATATTATTATGGCCCTTTATAAAATCCAGCTTATGTCTATATTACAGCAAATGGCAGTCAGGTTGAGCAATCTAATTAATATATCTAAGAGTATCTAGTTTCTCATTGTACATATTTAAGACTGCATGATTTTCTGAAACAATAGTCTTTGCAAAAATGGATTAAAAGTGATTGTAAACCAGTTTGCTTTGCTCTACAACCTACTGTATGATTATTTTCCTAGAAATGAATGTAAGATTTCCTGATGTTATTATATTTCTGACAAAGTGACAACAAATGCTCATAAAATATTTAATAATGTGCTTTAAAAACTAGGAAAAATAACTTGCTGAACATAAATTACATGTTAAAGATGATTTAGTTTAATGCAAGATTGATGATGTATGAAGTTTATAAATTGTTTTGAAATCAGCCTTCACTCGAATGTTTCTGTAACTAAGAATGATTATGGCACCACTCTTGTGGAGGGAGGGTCCTTATGGAAAGTTAAGTTATTGTCTTAAATCAGTATATCCGGTGCTTGTGACACTGATAAGGCAACATACTTCAACACCCGCAGTGACAAATGGTGGCCTCTTAAGCTGATTTCAAGGTGCAAATAGAATCTCTCTGTTTTTTTTCCACCTACCTTCTGTAGAGAACAAATCCTTACATTTCACAGTTGAGGGATACAACACATGAAGTATCAATGACCTGGGACAGGTATCACATTGCTTTCCATGCTTTTATAATAGATTCCATTATTAAAAGAAGACAAGGATGAGAGCCAAAGAAGGAGACATACCTCCAGGGAAAGCTGAAAGCCCGAAGACAGAAAGCAGATGGAGGGAAAATAAAAACATAACGAGGCATGAAAATGCTGGGGAGTGAGAGGATTTAGTTGACAAATTTGAGCATTTGAAACAACAAGCAGTTGGTTTATGGTGACTGTAATGAGGTAATTAGGAAGGAAAATTAAGGATAGGTTTATTTAAAACCACGTAAGTTAAAATGAGGCAATTATTAACATGAGAAAATATAAACATAATGCAACATCTGTCTCTAATGAACAATATTTACCAAGTTACATTAATATATAATGTGATTTCTATAACTGAAATTATGATATAATGAGACTGGGTAGGAAGAGACAGGAAAGTGAGCATGTGCAATGAGGCTGCATCTACCATAACAGGAAGTACACGGTTAGTATCCAAAAATTATACATTTAGAAATAGCAGCATAAACCACTTATTTAGAAATATAAAAATAAGTACAATGAGATAACTAAAAGCAACTACACAGTTAAAAGTGTTAAAAGTAATTTCTCTCCAAAGCAGAAATAGTATGGGGATAGGGCAGAGTTGAGGTGCTTTTTATAACCCATTTGTTTAAAAACTATACTTTAAGTTCTGGGGTACATGTGCAGATCGTGCAGGATTGTTACATAGGTATACCCATGCCATGGTGTTTTGCTGCCTCTATCCCCTCATCACCTACATTAGGTATTTCTCCTAATGTTTTCCCTCCCCAATCTCCCCACCCCCTGCTATTCCTCCCCTAGCCCCCACCCCCCAACAGACCCCAGTGTGTGATGCTCCCCTCCCTGTGTCCATATGTTCTTATTGTTCAGCACCCTCCTATGAGTGAGAACATGTGGTGTTTGGTTTTCTGTTCTTGTGTCAGTTTGCTGAGAATGATGATTTCCAGATTCATCCATGTCCCTGAAAAGGACACAAACTCATCTTCTTTATGGCTGCATAGTATTCCATGGTGTATACGTGCCACATTTTCTTTATCCAGTCTATCACTGATGAGCATTTGGGTTGGTTCCATGTCCTTGCTATTGTAAACAGTGCCACAATGAACATACATGTGCATGTGTCTTTATAATAGAACGATTTTTAATCCTTTGTGTATATACCCAGTAATGGGATTGCTTGGTCAAATGGTATTTTTATTTCTAATCCTTGAGGAATTGCTACACTGTCTTCCACATTGGTTGAACTAATTTACACTCCCACCAACAGTGTAAAAGTGTTCCTATTTCTCTGTATCCTCTCCAGCATCTGTTGTCTCCAGATTTTTTAATGATTGCCATTCTAACTGGTATGAAATGATATCTCAATGTGGTTTTGATTTGCATTTCTCTAATGACCAGTGATGATGAGCATTTTTTCATATGTTTGTTGCCCTCATATATGTCTTCTTTTGAAAAGTGTCTGTCCATATCCTTTACCCACTTTTTGATGGGGTTGTTTGTTTTTTTCTTGTAAATTTGTTTTAGTTCTTTGTAGATTCTGGATATTAGCCCTTTGTCAGATGGGTAGCTTGCAAATTTTTTTTCCAATTTTGTTGGTTGCTGGTTCATTCTAATGCTTGTTTCTTTTGCTGTACAGAAGCTCTCAAGTTTAATTGGATTCCATTTGTCTGTTTTGTCTTTTGTTGCCATTGCTTTTGGTGTTTTAGTCATGAAGTCCTTGCCTATGTCCTGAATGGTATTGCCTAGGTTTTCTTCTAGGGTTGTTACGGTGTTATGTCTTATGTTTAAATCTTTTGTCCATCTGGAGTTAATTTCTGTATAAGGTGTAAGGAAGGGGTCCAGTTTCAGCTTTCTGCATGTGGCTAGCCCATTTTCCCAACACCATTTATTAAACAGGGAATCCTTTCCCCATTGCTTTTGTCAGGTTTGTCAAAGATCAGATTGTTGTAGATGTGTGGCGTTACTTCCTAGGCCTCTGTTCTGTTCTGTTGGTCTATATCTCTGTTTTGGTGCCAGTACTATGCTGTTTTGACTACTGTAGCCTTGTAGTATAGTTTGAAGTCAGGTCGTGTGATGCCTCCAGCTTTGTTCTTTTTGCTTAGGATCGTCTTGGCTATGTGGGCTCCTTTTGGTTCCATATGAAGTTTAAGGTGGTTTTTTCCAGTTCTGTGAAGAGGGTCATAGGTAGCTTGATGGAGAGGATAGCATTGAATCTATAAATTACTTCAGGCTGTATGGCCGTTTTCGTGATACCGATTCATTCAAACCATGAGCATGGAATGTTTTTCCATCTGTTTGTGTCCTCTCTTATTTCCTTGAGCAGTGGTTTGTAGTTCTCCTTGAAGATGTCCTTCATGTCCTTTGTTAGTTGTATTCTTAGGTATTTTTTTTCTCTTTGTGGCAATTATGAATGGGAGTTCACTCATGAATTGGCTCTCTGTTTGTCTGTTATTGGTGTTTAGGAATGCTTGTGATTTTTGCACATTGATTTTGTATCCTGAGACTTTGCTGAAGTTGCTTATCAGTTTAAGGAGATTTTGGGCTGAGACAATGGCAGGCAAAACAAACAGCTAGTATCAAAATGGCCAGATCAAATTCACACATAACAATATTAAACTTAAATGTAAACAGGCTAAATGCCCCAATCAAAAGACACAGACTGGCAAATTGGATAAAACATCAAGACCCAACAGTGTGCTGTATTCAGAAGACTCTTTTCATGTACAAAGACACACATAGACTCAAAGGATGGAGGAAGATTTACCAAGCAAATGGAGAGCAAAAAACAAAGCAGAGGTTGCAATCCTAGTCTCTGACAAAACAGACTTTAAACTAACAAAGATCAAAAGAGACAAAGAAGGGCATTACACAATGGTAAAAAGATCAATGCAACAAGTAGAGCTAACTATCCTAAATATCTATGCACCCAATACAGGAGCACCCAGATACATAAAGTAACTTCTTAATGACCTACAAAGAGACTTAGACTCTCACACAATAATAGTGGGAAACTTTAACACTCCACTGTCAGTATTAGACAGATCAATGAAACAGAAAATTAACAAGGATATCCAGGACTTGAACGCAGATCTGCATCACGCAAACCTAATAGACATCTACAGAACTCTCCACCCCAAATCCACAGAATACACATTCTTCTCAGCACCACATCACACTTATTCTAAAATTGACCATATAATTGGAAGTAAATCACTCCTCAGCAAATGCAGAAGAACGGAAATCATAACAACCAGTCTCTCAGACCACAGTGCCATCAAATTAGAACTCAGGATTAAGAAACTCACTCAAAACTGTATAACTACATGGGAACTCAACAACCTGCTCCTGAATGACTACTGGATAAATAATGAAAATGAAGGCAGAAATAAAGATGTTCTTTGAAACGAATGAGAACGAAGCCACAATGTGCCAGAATCTCTGGGACACATTTAAAGCAGTATCTAGAGAGAAATTTATAGCACTAAATGCCCACATGAGAAGTGAGGAAAGATCTAAAATTGACATCCTATTGTCACAATTAAAAACCTAGAGAAGCAAGATCAAACAAATTCAAAAGCCAGCAGAATACAAGAAATAACAAAGATCAGAGCAGAACCGAAGGATATAGAGACACACACACAAAAAAACCCTTCAAAATATCAATAAATCCAGGAGCTGTTTTTTTTGAAAAGATCAACAAAATAGATAGCCTGCTAGCCAGACTTATAAAAAAGAAAAGAGAGCAGAATCGAATAGTTGCAGTAAAAAGTGATAAAGGGGATATCACCACCAATTCCTCAGAAATAGAGACTACCATCAGAGATTACTACAAACAACTCTATGCACATAAACCAGTAAATCTAGAAGAAATGGATAAATTTGTGGACACAGAAGCTGAATCCCTGAATAGACCAATGACAAGGTCTTTTTTCAGTTGGTAGGCTATTAATTGCTGCCTCAATTAATAGCCTACCAACGAAAAAAGTCCAAGTCCAGACAAGTTCACAGCCAAATTCTACCAGATGTACAATGAGGAGCTGGCACCAATCCTTCTGAAACTATTCCAAACAATACAAAAAGAAAGAATCCTCCCTAACTCATTTTATGAGACCAACATCATTTTGATACCAAAACCTGGCAGCGACACAACTAAAAAAGAAAATTTCAGGCCAATATCCGTGATGAACATTGATGCAAAAATCTTCAATAAAATACTGGCAAATGAAATGCACCAACATATCAAAAAGCTTATCCATCACAATCAAGTAGGCTTCATCCCGGGGATGCAAGGCTGGTTCAACACACGCAAATCAATAAACATAGACCATTACATAAACAGAACCAAGGACAAAAACCACATGATTATCTCGATAGATACAGAGAAGGCCTTCGACAAAATTCAACAGCTCTTTATGCTAAAAACTCTCAATAATCTAGGTATCGATGGAATGTATCTCAAAATAATAAGCTATTTATGACAAATCCACAGCCAATATCATACAGAATGGGCAAAAACTGGAAGCATTCCCTTTGAAAACTGGCACTAGACAAGGATGCCCTCTCTCACCTCTCCTATTCAATATAGTATTAGAAGTTTTAGCCAGAGCAACCAGGCAAGAAGAAGAAATTAAGGGGTATTCAATTAGGAAAAGAGGAAGTCAAACTGTCTCTATTTGCAGATGATATGATTGTATATTTAAAATAAACCCTTTTAAATATGTTCACGTTTTACTGATAGAATGAAACAGGCAACACCTAAAAAGAAAGACTATGGTGATTTTTTTTTGACAACTTAAAAAGTGATTTACAAATTTATTCCATTTTCATTTTGAAGAAGCATTTTATCTGTAATTTAATATATATATATATATATATATATATATGTGTGTGTGTGTGTGTGTGTGTGTTATCAGCAAGAAGACTCAATCAGATATCTTTAACATTGGGTGTGGAGTTCTAATTCTGCCTCACAGAGCTGCATGAACTTGGGCGGGTCATCTCATCTTCTGTGAACTTTAGTTTCCCCATCTATAAGAGTTACTGTGAGAACTAAATAAGATTATGTTTTAAAGCACTTGGAAGGTACTTGACACATTATTTCTTGCATAACTTCTCAGCATCTTTAGCCCCAACTTTATTCTTTTCTTCATGTTTATAGTGTCTGTTTTATCCCAATCTTTGGCACTGGTTTCTAGCACTATGACCACATCCTCAGTCTCTTTTGATGGTTTCTCCTCCTGGAAGCACTTTCCTAGAGACTCATCGTTCTACAGCTTTATACCAGATGACTACAGTTATTTTCCTGGCATGAAAAGTCACACGCAAATTACTACCACATTCATATTTCCAGCACAGAGCATGCCTGTGACTTCCAGACCTGTATGTCTAACTGCCTTGTTGACATCTTTTAGGGGATTATTCAGATGTACTTCTAACTCAACCTATCTAAACCTAAACTCATGATCTATTTCCCCCAAATTTTCCCTTCCACTTTTTCTTAATTTCATAAATAGCACTTTCATCCTTCCACTTGCACACCCAAAAATCTAGGAGTTCCCTGACATCTCCTGCATTGGCAGTTAAATCCTGCTCACACCCAAAATGCAATCCATCAACATAGACTGTGGATTTTACATACTAAATATCTCTCAAATCGGTCTCTCCTCTCTTCCTCCACCACCACTACCAATACAGTCTAATCCACGCCATAATGATTTCACACCTACCTTATTATGGCTTTTCAACTATTCTTCCTAGAATAGTTCTCCATCCTAGAGTCCATTTTTCACAGAGAATCCTGAATTGTTGGCCTTTTATCACTGTCCCTTCCTCTGGCATATCACAAATTTTCAATGCCTTTTAAAAATAAATGGATACTTGTCTGAGGTCTATTTAAGTAGTATTGAATGTCAAATAAAATAATAATATAAGTGCTGTGAATGAAATACAGTAAATGAAATATTGTGAAGCAGGATTTACAGTGTTTGGGAATATTGACTTTGATACCTTAGAAGTAAATTCCATTAAGTGTAAAAAGCTCTACCATCTTTTAAGGGAAAACAAATTAGATTCAAATAGATAGCAAAGCAGGGAGAAAGATGAGATGTTTGAACAGAAGAGGGTCAACCTTTGACCCTTGCTATTTGTATCAGTGTGTTTATTTTTTGCTTTTTGCGGCATCTTTCTTTTCTCTCTATTTCTTTGGATTTCTGGAATAGCTATTGATTTAAGACATTTGATGTCAAGGTAAAAATTATCCTCTGTGATTGAAAGAGAGAAAATCGTCATTATTTTCACTCTGGAGGGGATTAGAATTCAACCACACATTGATGAGTTAGCAAAATGGTCAGAATACATAGTGTAAGGACCAATTTTAAAGGACAAAGAAAGAGAAGTCACACAAGAGAGAGGTCAGGGGGTGAGAACTGGCCATGTGAGATGGGGCGAGGAAGCATCTGAGTCTGGTTGTATTAGGCGACTACAAATCACTGCACCATGTGGGGGCGGACTCTGGGGGACCCACTTGAAAGCAGAGTTGTGGAAACTGTGAAACAATTATTTTGTTATGCTTTACACTGAGCAAACCTGGAATATTCTACTTTTCAAGGAAAGCAGGATGTGGGAAATACGTGTGGAAGGTTGGAGGAAAGCCACACACATGAGTAAATGCTGAGAACATTAAATCTGTGTGGGCTATTTCCACACGAAAATCCTGAGAAAGTTTAGGAAAAGGAAGGCCAAGTCTTTCATGGCTAAACCTCCTTTTTGGTGGAAATGTAGAATTCTGGTGAGATTTCACAAGGAACATCTAAAATCAAATCTAAAATCCCTACAGAAGAATTTCTTCCAAGTTACAGTCTGGCAGACTGTATGGGTTGGCTCAAGCCTGTGTTTTTGCTGAGGGACTTCACCAAGGGATTGAAAAATGTAACCCCTCACTGTGAGAGTGAAGAGCTTCTATTACAGGTATAAGGCAGTTGTTCAGCGTGGCATGACACCATATACGAAGCGTCAGGATGTTGATAATACAGAGTGTGAGATTATCATTGTTCATTTTGTTGGTACCATTTGAAAGGCATGGCTAAGAAACTTAGTGTTTTGGCTAGTCATTCTGGGATCCAGAGAATCCAAGAAAATATATTAGTCACAGAAAAAAGTTTTGGCCAGAACCTGACTTTTCATGGTATCTCTCTTCATGTCAGTATATTACATTGACTAGGATTGGCTAGAGTGTAGGAAAGCTGTGACTTCCTTTGCAGGGCTACACAGGGAGCTTCTGAGCAGAGACAGGGGATAACTTGAAAAAGATGAGAGAGGGCATGATGTGTCATGAGTGGCATGATGCCTGTGAGGTGAGGCTCATTTTTTTTTAATTTTTAATCTCTACCTCAATAGTATTTTTCAGTTATTTATACTATGGGAGAATAAAATTTGACTTCTTATTCAGATTTTGCAGCTATTTCTCTGTATTCTCAGTTCTGATTCTATTAAATTTCTGATAAGTACTATTCAACCCATCCTCCATCAGCAGGACCTTGTGATGTATGATGTTACAGTAGGATTTTGAAAAAGCTGTGCCGTAATGGAAGATCATGCTGTCACATAGGGTATGTGGGACAGAGAGCACGAAGGGTGACCCATCCCTTGGACCCAGATACTATTCTAGGCTTTTTGGACCCCCTGTTTTCTTTATTACTTAGCAAAAGAAATGTAATGACAGCTTTTCTTACTAAACACATACCCTCAGCCCTGAGGTAGTATCTGTGAAATCAAAAGTTGACTAAGGTGTAAATTCATAGAGCTCTTAACAGTGCCCTAGAGTTTATTTGCTCCAGCTTGTATTTTGCATTTTGTCTTTCATTATACTTTGCAGAGATTCTGTGTTACTCTTTTAGACATCTTGTAAGGAAGAGACTTATTGGATCTCTAGTTAGTATTTTGCATCCTAGAACTGCTACTTGAGACGGAACGATCCTATATCATTCCTCTTGTAGCTTAACTGTAGTTTTCATTGACTTACAGCTTTTAAAAGTTTACAGTTCAGGTTGTGTTAGTTACAGACTTAAGCTTTCTACCATCTTGTTGCCTCACTCTCAGGTAGGTCATTTGGCTGTAGCATTGCCAACCCACAGTTCTCTAGGACTGGTTCAACTGGAAGGCCAATTATTCTAATCCTTTCTCATGGCTCTGTGTGATGCTCTCCAAAGTTGTCCATTTGGCCAACAAGGAAAATCTACCTATATAACAAACACCCTTTAAGTAAAACCATCAACATATTATTTAACATAGACACACAGCCTGTATTAGTCAGGGTGTTCTTGGTTACAATTCAAATGAATTTAAGCAAAAAAGTAATTTATTGGTTCACTTAACCAGGAAGTCCAGAAATGATGCCTTCAGGTATGACTGAATCTACATTCATATTTTCTGTTTAACAGTATCTCTTACTCCCCATGTTGTTTGTCTGTCTCTTCTCTCTGCATGATGGTCTCTTTACTTCTTGTTGCTGGCAGCTTTTTCCATGTGGTCAGAGAAGATGGACACTTGTAACCCCAACTATACAATGTCTCAGCTTGACAACCAGCAGAAAGAAAGCATCACGCTTCTCTGTAGCTCTATATCAATCTCAGACAAGACTCTTGCAGCCTGTGCTTATCTTTGTTCTACTTAGTGTGTTCAGGGGAATGGAGTGCTGTGACTGACTAGGCCTAGGCCATCTGCTCAGCCCAGTTACAGAGATAAAGAAGCAAAACTGATACCCCATCAAAAGCATACAGAATGGAGGTAGTATTTTCTTTAAAAAATTCCGAGGATAGGAGAAGGGAAATGTGCTACATAATAGAACTCACGGTTGCTACAGTTTGGCACGTAAGTTGTCTCCTGTTAGTAACTCTTCTGAGGCTGAACATTGCTGTGTTCTAAATGATTGTGCCCTCCTAAAATTCATATATTGAAACCTAATCCCCAATGTGATGTGTTAGAGGGTAGTGTCTTCGAGATGTGATAAAGTCATGAGAGAAGAACCCTCATTAACAAAATTAATGCCCTTATGAAAGAGACCACAGAGAGCTAGCTAGCTCCTTTAATTATGGGTTATAATGGTTAAATGGAAAGGTGTTCATCTGTGAAGAAACAGGTCCTCTCCAGACACTGAATCAGCTGGTACCTTGATCTTGGACTTCCCAGCCTCCAGAACTGTGAGAAATAAATTTCTGTTGTTTATAAGCTGCCCAGCCTAAGGTATTTTGTAATAGCAGCCCAAAGGAACCAAGACAGTTGCTAAAATCTCATAAGCTACCTAACAGCCAATATCCTATTGTAATTTTATTAGGGATATTTGGGCAGCAGAGAAGAGAAAAGATATCTGGACTATAAAATCAAAGTTGATGTGTTATCGTTTAGCTTCAGTTTTCTGTCACGGGATATTTTTTTCTGACCTTCAGGTTTCAGAAGGTACCACACTGTTACACCCTTACCTGCTGTAAGATTATTAAATATTAAAGTGAGAGATTTTTGTTTTATAAATTCCTGCCTTCCAAATGTAATTTAGATATTATACCAGGCAAAAGAATAAACTCCACCAAACAATATAAAATCTTTAAACAATTTTTATATATTTTACATGATGTGGTCCAATTAAAATTCATATTTCTTTTCATAAGAACTCAAGAGAAACCCAGAGGAGAAAAATTCAGTGCATTAATATTCCGTGAATACTGTGGATTAGTAAATCCAGCAATTTTCTTTCAACTACATGCTACGATAGGAATAATATCATGTAGAAAAGACAATTCTGGTTTATACTTATAACTCATGAAAATGCGTACATTATAAGTTTGGCAAACTACTTTTCCAATTTCTCAAAAATATGTTTAGAGATGAATTCAAAAGGGCATCAGTGGAAAAATAGAGGAAATACGCTTTCCTTGTGAAAAACAGGAGATAAATGACAATTCTAAAATGTCATAGTGCCACATTACCAAAATCTCTTTCATTCCTTTTAGTCACATGCCCCAGTGAATGCATCTTTATAAAGTTTCTTGGAAGCTGGAGATCTGAGGATCAGATGTAATGTCATTCTAAAATAACCCAGGAGCTGGCTGAGTCTGCTTAAATTTTGTTTTATTGTACTTTGTTTTAAAAAGAAGATGACTCAATTTTTTTTATTGCCTCCCTTTTAGGAGATAAAAACCAAGCCTGCTTTTTGGAACTGCAGTAACAAAACCACATATCAGAAACATTAGGGCCTTAGATTTTGTGTTCCAATTCTTAGAACATGACTGTACGATGTAATAATTGTGATTTTTAGTTCCTCACACTAATTACAATTTTTAGGTGTACATTACATTGCGGTTCTAATTATTTGATAGAACACTAGGTAGAACAGTTTTTACCATACGAACTTTTGTCATCAGTTAGAATTAAAGAGAAAAGGAAACAGACAAACAAACTTCCTGAATGATTATAGAAAATTATATCAGAGTTATAAATGTCAGGTCAGGCTCAGTTAAACCAAACAAATGCATAAATTGGGGAATTATCTAAAAAATTCAAACTGGACTTTAATTATATAAATGGAATTTGGGATTGGAATTTCTCAAATCAAAGTTGCACTCTGATCTATATTGCCTGACCTCAACAGATTGAGGACCTCAACAGAAAGGGGCACTCTGAGGGCACATATTCTCATTCAGTATTTCATACTCCACGATTATGGCCTCATCACTGTAAAAAGCTTAATGGTAGCTGCAAGGAAAGGCACCTTAAAATGCATGCCAGCCCCTTGGGTTGCTAAATTTACTGAATTTGGAATATTTAAAAATGTTCTTCCTATTTTCTTATGGGGAAAAATCAGAGAATGGCCAAAAAAAAAAAAAAAAGACAACATTAGGAGAAATACTTAACGTAGATGATAGGGGGATGGATGCAGCAAACAACCATGGCACATGTATACCTGTGTGACAAACCTGCACGATCTGCACATGTACCCCAGAACTTAAAGCATAATAAGAAGAAAAATAATAATGTCAGGGAAAAAAAAGGGGAAAGTTCCTCCAGAATTATCTGGGATGAAAGCTGTCCTGACTGACTGAAGGATCCTGTGGCTGGGAAAAAGAGAATGGCATTCCATATGTTCAACACCTAGCATACTTGTGACTAGTCTTCTGTCATTTGGTAGAGATATTGAGCCCAAGGCATCAAATCTTGTAGACCAGAAACTCTATACTTCTCAAATGATTGTCTGCCCTTCTTTCCCCTCCTGCTACTTCACCAAATTTTGTAGTTCTGTGCCAAAGATTAAATACCCTCGGATCAACCTGGAATGTTGATAACAATGCTAACATTTTTTCAAGCAATTTCTAAGATCATCAACTTTTTGAAAAGCATTAATTTTTCAAGAAAATTTTGAGAAAAGTTAAGTAAGCACATAATATACAACATCATACATTGTGTGAATCTGTAAAGTTCAACCTTGAAACTGGAAAGATGGTTTCCATCTATAAGTGTTTCACTTCTGGCAAACCTCAGTATGCTCTGGAGTGTACCTTAATTCTCTGATCATAGGAGATGTATTGACAAATAAATTGAGAAGCACTGGGGAAAAGACACCTAAAATCCTTTAGCTCTACTTTTACAGATAGTTATACACTTTTGTCTCTAATTCTCATAACAAAACATTTCACACTTGAAAGACCCACTGGAAATCTATACTTGTATATCCTTACTGAGAAAGAGATGAGTCCTAGTAATGCCTTATCTAGCCAGTTTTGGATGTTCTTATTTGAGATATCTCACAAATATACTAAGATAAGATAAAAGCAAAGTAGTTCTCAACAATAACTAGAGGTGGTTTATTTTTCAGTAGTTTTGTTTTGAAATAATTTTATATTTACAGAAAAATTGCAAAAATAGAGCAGAGAGTTCCCATATACTTGTCATCTGATTTCCCTAATGTTAGCATTTTCATATTCATGGTATGTTTGTCAAAACTAAGAAATTAACATTGCTGTAATACTATTAAACTACACATTTCATTCAGATTTCTTGTTACTTCAGTCTTATTTCTGTTCCTGGATCTAACTGCATTCTTGCATTTTTACTTTCCTCTTATTCTCTTCAAATACTACAATAGATATAACATTACTATATTTAAGAGATTTGCTCTTTCAAGATCATCAAAGGCAATTAATAGCTTTATGTTTTAAAAAAAACCATAGTGTTAAAATTCTTCATTAAGTCTGCTGGCTGATTTAAAGCAATAAGAAATTTACTGTGTGGAATTTTAAGCTTGAGCATCAGGAAAATGGGTTAAAAAACCACAACCAGTTGTAGACACCTACAATTTTTTTCCTTCTAGCAAAATCCTTTTCAGTTAGGAACTGATTTTCTGATAGGCTAGATTTGACTGATTTCAGAAAAGCTCAGAACTTTTTGTTAGGAATTTTCCGGCTCACTTACTGCTCAAACTCTCACTCTCTTATGGCTCAGATAAATTTTGAGTCGCTTTGAGGCAAGGACCTGTTCTTACTCACTTTTGTATCCTGAACATTGCCTTAAAACTTGATAAATATTTGTTGAATTAATGAAAATATGAAATTTCCTAGAATCTTCAGCTGGAGTGAATTTGAAAAAACTTGACACTTCCAGATTAATTAGACTCTGGAGCCTTCACCTCTGACTGCCTTTGGGATGTTTTGTGTAGATAGTGTCAAAGAGGTTGATAGGGTTATGTGTTACAGACAGCTTCATGGAAATGTCATGAACCCATGTAGAATACTGCCAGAAAACTTGCCAACTTTTAAATGTCTAATGTTTCTTTTCTGAGAGAACTAATAAGAGCCCTTATCTTCTCATAAATGTGCAATCAACACATTATAGAGAAATATGTCCATAGCACGATGACAAACATCAAATAAAGTATTGGTCGTATCCTGCTTGGGTATAAGCAATTTTCTAATAATAAAGCTATCATTCAAAAAGCAATAATTTGAGGGCTCTAAAAACTGACATGTGAAGTAGATCAGGGCAGGAATGTGTTCAGTGATTACCTTACTGGTATCAACATGCTACTGTTTTGCCGCAATTCAAATTTAAATCTCAGTGCCCTGGGATTTTTTTGTCATCTTTCTGTCTGAGTTCTTGAACCCTTACTGATACACCGGTATAAATGTATGTGTATGGCCTCTTACCATTACATGTCAAGTTGTTTATGTGTTTTGTGAGTTTTTGTTAGTAATTACCATAACCATTACCAAAAGAATTAGGAAAGCCTTCACATAACTGTAAACAGAACCTTTCCAAGACAGAAAGTGAATGTTTTGTTTATTTTACTTTATTTGTAAACCTAAAGGACTTAAAAGTCTGAATAGGTTGTTGAGACTAATTCTTAGTTAAATCTGGTGGGGATTCATTTTTTGTAAATACATTTTATCCAGACAGAATTTCAGCTATATCATTGTATGGTCTGGGGCTCTGCTATGATTTGAATGTGTCACCCAAAATTCATGTGTTAGAAACCTAATCCCCAATGCAACAGTGTTGGGAGGTGGGGCATTTTGGGAGGTGCTTAGGTAATGAGGGCTCCCCCTTGATGAATTAATTAATGCAGCTACAAAAAGGGTTTGCTAGAGAGAGTTCTCCCTCTTCTGCTTTTCTGCTGTGTGGGAACACAGCAAATAGGCCCACACAAGATGCCAGCACCTTGATCTTGGACTTCTCTGCCTCCAGAACTCTCCAGAACCATGAGATAATAAATTTCTTTTCTTTTTTTTAAATAAATTACCCAGTCTCAGGTCTACTACTACAGCAGCGCAAAATGGACTAAGATAACTTCATATGTTCTACATTTCCAGAACACTAAAAAGAGAACCCTGAAAGAGGGACCATGAGTAAATATTTGCTACTTAAAAGATTGGAGTGATACTCATTATTGTAAAACTCTGGGATATGCAAATAGTCAGTGCCATTATCTCTACCCTGTTAGATGTTCTGAGGGAGATTCTGCCTGGGATTGGTCAGTAAATGGTGAATGATCTAGTTTATCCACAATAAGATCTTAATAAGTATTATTTCATGGGTTTATGTGATAGAATTTGAAGGAAATTTGGGCATAATTTAGATCATGGAGAACAAAATTTTTCTGTAAAGAACTAGATGGTAAATACTTTCAGGGTTGTGTGTCTCTGTCTATCCTACTCAACTCTACCTTTGTATCTTGAAAACAGATATAGACACTATGTAAAGAACTAGATGTGGTTGTATTCCAATAAAAGCTTTATTTATAAAAACAGGTGAATGGGGCTATATTTGGCCCTTGAGCCATAGTTTGACAATTTGGTTTAAAGTCACAAAATGTTCTTGGTCTTTCATAAGGCAAACTCATATTTGAACTAAATCATACATATTTAGACTCCTCAGACATACATTGATGCTAATCAGACCTTGCAGCATTTCTCTCTACTTACTAGATGCCTTCAGGATCTTTTACCTCAGACTGAGACACAAGTCAGGTATTTGTCGATGGTCTCCTGACATACAACAAGCATACTGAATTTGAGAAAGGGGTTTATTTTGGCTCAGGACATATGTAACTCTACAACAATTGTTTCCATTATAGACAACTGATTTATGGTAATGATTAACTCAAACAATCATTTTATTTAAAAATTCACTTGGAAACTGTGAAAAGTCAAACTTCAATTTAGCAAAAAAAAAAATTTGAGAAATGAGTTTCTGCTATATAAAATTTTTGGTAAATATGGGGTTAATCAGATACCCATTTATATCTCATTTCTCACCTGTCTTAGTTAAATGCACTTTAGTTTGAATTAGAAAAGCACAATCAAATCAGCCCGTTGCACTATCTTTGCTTACTTGCATTTCATTTCTTTCTTGCTTCATCATTTATTATCTGCCTATTTGAGGAGGGGGAAGAGGAGGATAAAACTATGAAGCCTATGTAAATCAGCCACCTTTAAGTGCAGTGATTAAAGATGGTTGTTATATATATGTATATTAATATAGTCACTGGCCCTGTTCTTTCAAGTGTTGTGAAATGTGTGGGCTGAATAGAATTGAGACTTTTTTATGTAGGTTCCAGTGCCTTTCAGGCAGCTGCTATTAGTAGGCAATTACTTGATGGTTTCTATTAATCAATAGGGTTAGGTTTAACTTGAAGTCACTTGCTCTTATGTTCTGTCTCATAACAGTCGGCATTTGGTATCAATTGCTAAAATGCCTTTTTTCCTCTGGCAGCAATTGAAATTAATTTGGTGTTCTTCCTGCTGGCTTATCCTTGTAGAACATTATTTCTTCTTAGCTCTTGACATATCAGTTGCTTGATGCATAACTTGCACTTAAAGTCTTCCTCTAGCAGGGCAGCCAACCAAATCCCCACGAAAAAAATAGCCCAGCAGGCAACCCAGGCTGTCACAGTAGCAGACATAGAACCCAAACCCAGGTCGCTGCTCCTTTGCCCTCTTTCTCCTTCTCCATCTGCCTATTTAGAGTAAGATTCTAAAGAGGCTTTTGTGCAAACTTCAACTTATATTAAGAGGATATACACTGTGGTAGGAAAACGAGAGGCTTTGGGTTTAGATGGCCCCTTTTCTACACTTTGACTTCACCCCTTACTGGTGTGACCTGGGACAAGTCATTTAATCTCTAAATACCTCAGTGCTTCATCTGTAAAACAAGAAACTTGTTTCAACCTCATATATACATGCATATGTGTTACCTATCGTATGCCAGACACACAGTAAGTTAGTAAGTACTTCAAAAATTCCTGCTTGGAAGGAAATGTCTTTCCTACAGCCTCAACCCAAAATGAATGGTTGTGATTTTTTGGAGGGATGTCTTTTTAAAGCTCTCCAGACTCAAATATCTTAGCTGAGTGAAGGGACAGGCTTCCCAGGGCCCTGTGGGCCTGTCACTAGCAATGATTTATGGCTTGTGACAGCGAGTGCTCACATTTGAAACCACAGCTTGCTGAGGCTGGGGTGGGTTTCTGAGGCTTTTGTGTAATGGGCTTTGTTTCATGCTAATAAACACAAAAACTTCTTCTCTATAAACGTGTTCCTCATGGACCCCGGAGGCTATAGTGCTGATGAGTTTATTTTTTTAATGAAAAATAGGATGAACTGCAAACACCCAATTAGAGAGACTCAGTCAAATCACTAGAAGCTCTAGGCCTGGACACAATAGAAGAGGTTTTAAGGTGTTCAAGCAAGAGAAACCATAATAAGAAAAACATGGAATTTGCTTTTATTCTTAGAAGCCGCTTTGTCTTCTCTCTAGGCTCAGAGCTGTGCTGCTGGGACTGACTCATTTCCCAAGAAACTATTTTTGTTTTTCACTTGAAATGTTATGTGAATAAACTCAGAAATGCAGGCATCATAGTCCCTACAAGTGCAAAGGGTTTGACAACACAATGAGTAGCTGTGGACAACTTTCAACCTTCACCCAGATGCCTGTACCTACTGCAAGAGACTCGCCAAATCCTAGAATGGTTCTGATCCAGGAGCCTCCCCAGTGAAATATTAACAAAGAGGATGAAACTCAAGAAGTGGTTCTATAGGTACTGCTCTTGCCCACGGATTATGGTCCAGCAACTGCCATGTGTGTATTTTTTAAGATTAGTTTGTGGATGTTGGGATCATGGGTAGCTGATGAAGAAAAACATCAGAATAAAAATTCTAAAGAATAGTAAGTAAGCTTCCACCTGTAGAACCACCCTGATGTGCAGATATATTCTAAAGTTTGAGTCCAGACTGTCCCGGATCAATGCCATTAAGATTAGGACTTCATCTTTTCACTGATCTAGCCAGCTCTGAGACACCACAGCAGAGTTTTGATTACATACATCACTTCTTTGTCTTCCTCTAATTTTTTCCCTCTGTTTATGCTCCCATTGTTGACCTATGCTGTCAAGGTTTGTTTTTCCTTATTAAAAATAAGTTAAAAAGATGTATTTGCCTATTTTTGATGTGGATCTCAAAGCAGATGTGTTTGTTTCATCAACTCATCTTCCGTTCTTAGTAGCATATTCAATACAGATATATTTATTAAACACTAATATCAGCCATACCCTGTATCATGCACTAGGATTCGATGGTGAGCAGAACAGCCACATACCCTTAAAACCAAAACCAAAAGATCAGAGAAATATGACACTGTAAACTGTAATCAGTGCCACAGAGGAGACATACAGGCTACAACAAAAACTTGTAGTTGGGGAGATGATGAAGGCTGATGAGTAACAGAAGCTTTCCTGAGGAATGATTTTTTGGATCAAGACCTGAATGATGAATAAGTAAAAACAAAAGCAAGGTAATTCTGGACCACAGAAGCAACAGGTGCAAAGATCCTGAACCAAAGGAATTTTGCAGATTGGTGGAACTGAAAGCAAGAGAGTGTGGCCAGAAGGCCAAAGAAGAGTGAGAGATGACAAAAGCAGGGTTGGGAGGCAGTGGCTACATCAAGCAGGACAGAAGACATTGGGTTTTTAATCTTCAAACCAATGAGATACTATTTAACACTTAATAAAAATAGAGACATGATCAGATTTGTTTATAAAAGATTAAAGTAACTGCAGCATGTAGAACTGATTAAAGAAAGGGTGTGGTGGTTTTAAAGTATGCTCACAAATTATTTGATATTCTTTGTTTCAATAGTTGGAGGATAATTCTTCTTCTCTTGAGTATGGATGGGTTAAGTGACTCACTCCTAATAAAAACAGACAATGCAGCCTTTACCATGTTCTCCTTAAACATTTTCTCTGGAGGAAGCCAGCTACCCTATCATGAGGAACTAAGAACTTCTAGCAAGAAGCTTGGAACTCCAACAGCCATGTGATCCAACTAGGGAGCAAATCCTCTAGCCACAGTCAAGCCTTCAGATGATGGTAGCTTCTTCCAACATCTTGACAGACTCCAAGTCAGAACAAGCCAGCTTAATAGCTCCTGGCCTCCCAACTCTCAGAAACTGTGTGAGAATATAAATATTTGTTATATTAAGCACTAAATGTTGGAATAATTTGTTGTGCAGTAATACATAACAAATATAGAAGGTAAAAACAAATATTAGTAGGATGTTTCTACAGCAGCTCAAGCAGATAATGACATCTTAGCTTAAAGTGATTGCTATTCAAGCACATCTTCACTTCCTCTTTCTAAGGACACAACAAAATCTGATATTTCCAGTGGTCATATCAGACATGACCACTGGAAAGCAGTAAATGTAGCTTTGAATCCAGGCTTTGCTATTCAATTATAGATCACCTTGTAATGCCTCTTGACAGCAAGGATTGTTTTATTCAAATGATGGAGACACTAATATTACTTACCTCTTAGATTAAATGAGAAGATGTATGTAAAGTCCATACAGAGGTGTTAGAACATAGTAACTGCCAGGTTTTATTATTATAATTTATTGTCTATCAATATAGATAATTTCTCTCTCTCTGAATCCTGTTCTTTGCTATGAGAATAATCACCATTAAACACTACAGTACCACTTTTCTTATCAAATTACATTCATAGATTCCCATCACTTTCCAAATATATTTGCAATTTTTTGGCCTTACATTAGAGGTTTTCTACCTTGAAGTGTCACCTTGCTACCTGTGTGAACCTCTGCTCCCTGCAAATTCTTATTCTCAATTAGTTTCTTTTTTTGTGGCTTGTGATGTTTGGTTGAGTCACTTAATTTCTATTATCCTTAGTTTTCTCACCAATATACTGTGCATATTAATTAGTACCAACTCCTTCCCATTGTGCAGGGAAAGTATAATGAAAGTTCAATGTTCATTGTGACAAACTCATCCTATTTGAAAGAAGCTTGAGTCATGTATGTTGCACCTCCTGTATACACATACATAAAGAGCATTTCTCTGAAGGTTTTATTAGCTTTGAGGAGGCACTTCAGGCCTCAGGCCTCAACTGGTTTTAACTCACTTTCAGCATATTGAGTCCATCCTCATCTCTAGTTTCCCAGCAGAAGTTTGAGATGTGATTAATCACTGCTGATTTGTGCTCAGTCATGTTTTATTGCTTAATTAACTTCAGGCAGTCTCTTGCCATTCTCAGAACATTTCAAAGCCCTATTGCTCTACATTTAGGTATGGAGGATGAAGAGAAAGATTCCTTCATAGGCCCAGGCAGTGGCACCTCTACTGACAGCTACTGAAATGTCCTCAACTCTCCAAACTAGTCTGACCTCACTAACCAGAGGAGCCTGAGAAATTCAGATGTTTGACCCACTTTGAACATATCCTAAATCTGTCATTTTAAATAGCACATATTTTTGGTGACTGCCCATTTGTATACCCCTCCCACATTGGCTCAAAGGTAGGAATGCATCATTTTTTACTCTCTGTGTTCCCAACTGAGGTTATTACTCCTGGTAGAATGCCCTTCAGAGACCAGCAGTAGTACCGGAAAATTGTTTATGGGTCTCTTCCTCACCTCTTCAAGCTTCCTTTAAAATAGGGAGAAGGCGCCCCACAGAGAGACTCTTTCATTTTCCAAGAACCGACCCAATCCAAGTGTCTTGATCTTTCAATTTTTTCTTGTTTGAGTTAGTATCAACACAAAGTCATTTTTGTTTAAGTATGGCAGTGATTTTGTAATATGGCATAGAATGAGGATTTTGTAGAAATCTTTGCAACTTTTTTTAATGTTCATGTTTCAGATAGCCACACCCTAGGCTTTTAAGCATAATTTTGCATATAAAAATAACTAACAATAGCAAGAGAGTAATTTAATAATTTCCTTGCTCTTTTGCATGATCTATAGCCTTCTTACATCTATCAAATATGTATCACAAGTTTCCTATATAATACTTTAGATATAGTTGACATTTCAGTGGCCTGTCAACAAAGATCTTATTTACCAATGAATTGAGATGTAGTCTCAGTTCCAGCACTTAGAAACATTTTTAAATTTATTATTGAACTAGACAAACAGAAAAATACACAAATCTTAAGTATACATCTCCTTTGAATCTTTATAACATTAACATATCTACATCCAGCTTTTATTTTTAATTGGTTATTTCTTTGTGAATCATCAAAAAACAAAACAAAACAAAACCAATATTAGCTTTCTTTGAAAAGGGTAGCTATATAAATTTTAAAATGGTAATTGTGCCATTATGTATTATTTTTCTTCCCAATTAATTTTTAACTTCCTTATTAATACGCTATAATCTAGCCATTATTACTGATATAGATGTTTTATTTTAGCATGCATATGCACATATGTTTGGGGTTGCTGTATGTGCATATTTGTATTGTGGCAGGGATGGGACTGATTTGATATGGCCTGTAGAATTACCAAGTCTATTAAATAAGATATTTTTAGATATTTGTGATGAAAAACCTCAAAACATTAGGGCTTTGTTCTTAGTCCTTGACATCATATTTGAAAAATTTATTTCCTTCAGAACTTATATATTGAATAGACAGATTCTAGTTTTGAATATAAAAAGTCACAGCTGGAAGGTACCTAAAAGACCTCATTTTACATGTGAAGAAACTAAGTCTATGTGTTTGAGAAAGTGGCCCAAGGTCGCAAACTAATTAGAGGCTCACTCAGGACCTTCCCATGCTCTGCTTGGTTACTCACATATGCTATTATGACTGCTCTTTCTGCAACAAACAGTGAGGATCAACACTAGTGTGTTGCAGAGAGAGCAGTCAAAAGAAAAAAGATAAAAGAAATCACATCCACTAACAAGAGAACATCTCAGAAATTTCCCCTCATCCAGCAAACCAATACTTACAACACTTAATAGGAACCTGACTGGGCTGCCCTTTAAATAAGTATATGTTGAGGGGAAAATGCCAGAAGAAATACTTCAAAAACAAGGCAGAGAACTCCTGTTTTCACTGTATTCACTATTTTGGTGTGATATGCAAAATGATAATTTTGAACTCAGGTTGAACCAAAATTGGTTTTCTACCTTGGTTATCAGTGAGGAACAGAAAACTCTGATTGCGGGTACTGGTTACGCACTGGACATAGGTGTAATGTGTGATCACAGGTTATTTGTTTCTAACCTCAGTTTAGGAACTCCAAGCCTTGGGCCCCACAAGGGAAATATATAAACGGGATATTCTGGCCCACTCTAATTAGGTTCTTCCCATCTGGCTATGATGTTTACATAGATACACACTTGCATACACACAGTTTCCTGGAAGGAACAGGAAAGTAATGAATTCTTTCAGATCAGTTCTCATGTGCACAAGTATACAACCAATTTGGGAGGATTTAAAGTTAGGCAATAACTAAAAGCTGAAATAGGTATCTCTGGAAACTCTAACCAAGTCTGAAACATCATCACCATGATGGAAGTGCCACCTGTTACTGTATTTCTGAGCAATTTCCTCATTTATGTACTTTAACAGTACAAGCCAGGGTCATTTGCTAAAATGATATTTGCATTTCCTTGCAAATATATTCTAAAATCTTATTCGTTATCTAAATGGCTGTCTTGCATCTGTGCCTTTATTTTGAGATGCCTAAGATAGTTTTCAGAAGTAGATGAGATAAAGAAGAGGGGAGATAGGTTTCTGTATAAATTGCTAAGATTAAGGGGATAATCCCTTCTATAACTGGGTGGATGGGCATGTATATGAGTTAGGTGGTGTGAAAATTTTGTCTTAGTGACTTAAATCTGGTTGGGGGAGAGGGTAGAGATCAGGAATCTTTTATGGAAGTTCTTAATGTCTAGTTGGCACATTGGACATTGTTTTCTCAAAGAAATTATGGTGATATATCCTAAAAGTAGTCTATTACATCTAAGTTAACTTTTTGGTAAAATAAGCTCACCAAGGTCAATGTTGTTTATATAGGACAACAGATTCTGAATTTTTAAAAACTCAATTACATGGAAGCTTTTGGGAATAATGATCATCTAGGCTTATTTTGGTCTGTTAGTTTTTCTTTTGTAGTAATCATTCTCTGTGATGATTGAAGTCAGTTGACTGTTCTCAAATAAGATTTTAATTAAATCGATAAATCCAAAGGAAAATCTATGAAATGTTTATAAAGTTGCCCCTGAACTTTCTGTCAAAAGTCTGGGAATTCATGGCAATTAAAAAAATAACTCTCACAATTTGATTTGTATTGCTCAAAGACCATGTGAGCAAATTTATAGTTTCAGACATAGTGAATAGCTAGTATTGTACTTATTCTCCCACCTTAAACTGAAAAAACCTGTAGAAAACATATAAAATAACTATTAGCACTTGTGAGACTGGAGGCCAGGCAGAGCTACAATCTTTAAGAGAAAGAGGGCACACAATGTGAGCCTCACATTCACTAAGGGATTGTTTTTTTTTCTGTAAACAATTTTTGGGCTGTGGTGCAGGAAAATGGAATCCATGCAGAGAGTGATAGATAAAAATGCCAGGACCTTTTTGTAATTTTGACACGTTTTATAAAAACATACGTTCTTCATTAAAAACAAACAAACAAACAAACAAACAAAAACAAAGTTCTACTTGGAAATTGAGGCCTAATAACTCACAAGCAAATGAAGACATTGGCTTTTTCTCTGTTGGGATAATATCTTACCACACATCTTATTAAAATCTTTTCCTCTTCCACTTTTTTACCTTTGACGTCAGGAATGCTAATGCTCATCTCCAGGTGGATACAATGTAGTATATACCTTTTATTATTTAATGAAATCAGACTTTTCCTAATTTCAGTTTCCAAGGAGAATGTATTGTGTTGGGCTTCAAATCAAGTTAACTGAAGGGGCAACATCTGAGAGCAATAGCAGACAAAGTACATTCAAAAATAGCTGAATGAACTAACCAGTTGAATCAGATGCTGAGCATATTGACCAAAGTGAAGACTTTAGGTTGATGCAACTGACTTGGCATTTTTTTTTTAATTTTATTTTTTATTGCATTTTAGGTTTTGGGGTACATGTGAAGAACATACAATATTGTTGCATAGGTACACACATGGCAGTGTGATTTGTTGCCTTCCTCCCCTTCACCTATATCTGGCATTTCTTCCCATGCTATCTCTCCCCAACTCCCCACCCCCCACTGTCCCTCCCCTATTTCCCCCCAACAGACCCCAGTGTGTAGTGCTCCCCTCCCTGTGTCCATGTGTTCTCATTGTTCAACATCCGCCTATGAGTGAGGACATGTGGTGTTTGATTTTGTGTTCTTGTGTCAGTTTGCTGAGATTTTATTGGATC
>CAUYQU010002433.1:0-28073 GCA_963574635.1 Cheracebus regulus | reverse complement strand
GGAATCTCCCAGTCTGTGGGCATCAAAAATTCGTCTGCAATTGCGGCATCCACTCACTCTCTGCGCTTTCACTGGGAGCTACAATCCTGAGCTGCTGCTACGCGGCCATCTTGGATCTCTCTCTGATTATCTCCTCTTTGTCAGTTTTATGGGTTGCAAATATCTTTTCCTACTTTTTCATTTGCTGTATTATATTGTAAATAGGTCTTATCAGGACACATAGAGCAGTCTATTTTTTAAAGGACTCATATGTTGAAGGATTTGTGTTTTCTTCTAGTCATTTACTATTTAAAAAAATAACTTTACTGGGATATAAATTACATAACACACAATCCATCAACTTAAAGTGTATGATTTGATGTCTTCTAGGATATTGACAGCATTGTGCAAACAGTCACAACATAATTTTAGAACATTTTTGTCCCCCAAAATAACTCCATGCTCATGAGTACTCAGTTCCCCTGCTCCCTCGACTTCCTCCTTCCCATCCCTAAGCAATCACTAATCTACTTTTTGTATTTATAGATGTGCCTATTCTGAAAACAGTATAAATGGAATCAGACAACATATGGCCTTTTGTGACTGGTTTCTTCCCCTTAGCATGTTTTCAAGGGTCATCCATATTGTAGCATGTACCAGCACATTATTCCTTTTTATGGTTGACTAATTGTTTATTGTATGGGTAACCCACATTTTATCTACCCATTCATCAAATGATAGACCGTTGGTCCAGCCAATTACTAGTCCAACAAAGCTGCAAGGAACACAGCAGTCTGTACACATGTGCCATTTTATCTTTAAAATCACAATATAGCATTGGAATGTCAAATTCAAAGGTAACATACATTATGTCTTTTAATAATGTGGCCAAATTACCACCTACTACTTTCCAGAAGAATGTAATATCATGGCAATAATAGTGAGTATAACAGGCTGAACCACATCCCTCCAAATTCATCTGTTGAAGTCCTAATCCCCAGTAGCTCAGAATGGGACTGGATTTAAATACTTTAAAGAGGTAATTAAGGTGCAATGAGGTCATATGGATGGACCCTAATCCAATACGGCGGATGCCTTTATAAGAAGAGGGGATTGAGAGGCCAACAACACAGACTGAGGTATGACCGGGTGAGGACATGGCAAGAAAGCAGCCATCTGCAAATCAACAAGAGGGGCCTCAGAAGACACCAAAGCTGCCAGCACCTTGAACTTGGCTTCCAGCCTCCAGAACTGCAAGAAAACAGATTTCTGCTGTTTAAGCTACTCAGCCTGTGGCACTTTCTTATGGCTGCCCCAGCAAACTAATACAGGGGGCAACTTTATCATAACTTAACTGGAATGCGTCTCGTGTTTTCCCCACTTGCTGGATGCCAGCTTTTGGTTTTACACTGTAGAAATATTTCCATGATTTCTTAGTTTATTAAGAAGTATTTATATTGTCAAGTTGGATGTGAACTGTTTCATTTTGCCACCCATGGAGAAGGTTGTTTGATCATTCCTCTTTGATTAATTAATATCTTGCATTATGTTAGTGGATTTTCTATCTCATGTTATCCAAAAATTCTTGGAAAAAAACACATTTGATAGTAGTAGATTTCAGTTTTTGTAATAAGTTGCTGGAATCTATTGCTAATATTTAATTTCAAGTAACTGTATCAATATTTATAAGTGAAATTGCCTTAGTCTTCTGTCATACCTTTGATATGTCATAGTATTCACACATCCTTGGAAAAAACACATTTTACAGTGGTAGATTTCAGTTTGTGTAATAAATTGCTGGAATCTGTGGCTAATATTTAATTTTAAATTACTGTAACAATATTTTTAAGTGAAATTGCCCTAGTCACCTGTATTGTTTGGTTTTGCTATGTTCAACATGTTTTGTTTTCCATGTTACTCTGGATTTAATAAAGAAGTTAGATTGTGTGTGTTTTGAAGTTTTGACAAAATTTGCCTCTGAGACTTCTTGATAATTCTGTTTATTTCCTAGAAATGTATTGACTTTGATGTTCTGAAGCTTTGTTTTCTATTGCTGCTGTAACAAATTATCACAATTTCACAGCTTAAAACAGAGCCCATTTATGATCACATAGTTTTGTAGGTCACATTTCCAGATGGACTCAACTGGGTCGTCTTCTTAGGGTTTTGCCAAGCAGAAATCTAGGTGTCTGCCAGCTGGGCACTTATCTGAAGGCTCTGGGAAATAATCTGCCTGCAACCTCATTCAGGTTGTTGGCAGAACTCAATCCCTTGTGGCTATAGGACTGATGGCCCCATGTTCTTGCTGCCTGTCAGGGCTCTCTACTGTCTGCTCCTAGAGGCCACCTCATCCCTTCTTGTGTGGCCCCTTCCATCTCCACACCCACATGGTGCATTGAATTCTTGTACTTCAAATCTTTCTGACTTTCTTCTACTACTAGCTGGAGAAGGTGCTCTGCTTTTAAGGGTTAATGTGATTAGATGACCCAAAAGTTCCCTATTTTAAGGTCAACTGTACCATACAAGAGAACATCATGATGGAAATAATATTTCATCATATTTACAAATTCCAGGGATTAGAGTGGAATACCTTTGGTAGGAGTAGGGGAGTGTTTTAGACATGTTACCATAGTCTTCTAGGGCTAATGTTGGTATTTAGGCTTTCCAACTGGAAATCCATTTCATCCAGGTATGTAAGATTTATGTATAGTGTTGATGAAGTATATTTTCATAATAATTATTTTAATCACATTGTATTTGCTTTTAATTTTCTTTTTTTACATTTATGCTTTGTCCTTTTTGTTGTCCATTAACTATGCTAGCTAGAGTTTCTCTCCCCCACTGCAAAGAACCAGCTCTTGGTTAATTGATTCGTTTTCTGGTTCTATATTTCCAATATATTAATTCCTACTTTTAACTTTATTATTTCATCTTGGTTTCATTTGTCTTTATTATTGTTTGCTTTTACACTGCATTGTTTAAACGATACACTTATTTTCAGCTATTCTTATTTGGTAACAGGTATTTAAAGCTCTAAAAGTTTTCTTTATCCGGTAGCTACTTATAAGTTTTGGTACATAATTCTTTACTTATTATAATTTTCTAAACAATTTTGGTTATCTCCTTTTCAACGTGTGTTTAAAAGAAAGTTTTTAAATTTCCTGGTGATAGTTAATGGATAGTTTTATTTCATTTTGATTAGAATGTGCATTTTGTAAGATTTCTACTTTTTTGGAATTTTAGTTGTATTTCTTTTTAATTCTTTTAGGAGTTGCCTATAATTTTAACATACTTAAACTTTTTCTTTGTCATCTTTACTTGATTCATTATCTTTGAAAGTATCAGTTGTCTCCTTCCACCTCCTCTACACTCTTGACCTCCAATATTTATATTTAGATTATTCTACCTTTCAAGGTTTACAATATTGTTTCTGTTCTGTACACATACTTATCATATTTAAATAGATTGAATGCTCACCGCCAATCATTTCACCCTAACTTTTTCATTTTTCTGGATGTTTTATATCATGTAATATTTTAAATAAGGGCTCAAGTATGCCCTGTGCTCTTCTTGTCTTGCTAAATAACTGACTTGATTTTCATAACAATTATTTTAATCACATTGTATTTGCTTTTTTCACTCCCATTTCTTTTTTTATATTTATGCTTTGTCCTTTTCTTTGTCCATTAACTATGCTGGCTGGGGTTTCTCTCCCCCACTGCAAAGAACCAGCTCTTAAAGTTAATTGATTCGTTTTCTGGTTCTACATTTTTAATATATTAATTCCTACTTTTAACTTTATTATTTCATCTTGGTTTCATTTGTTTTTATTATTGTTTGCTTTTACACTGCATTATTTAAATGATACATTTATTTTCAGCTATTCTTTGTCTCTACATCTCAAACTCTCTCTCTCAAGTTTTCATTCTGTGCTAGTTTTCTTGTTGCTCTTCCCAAGGTCCTCTTCAGTCATTCCCTGCTCACAGGAAAGTTTTCTTCTGCTGTATCCTTGAACATGTTTTCAGTTCCATGTGGCCTTTTCTCTTCTCAAGAACACCAGATTTGTGCAGTTGACAGTTCCTTTGCCTCTTCCAGGTGTCGCATTTCTCTGTAATCCTTCACACTCTGCTCTTTCCCATCTTATGTTCTCGAGTTTCTTCTCCATGTCCCTGACTGCAATTTTAACAATGTCAGTCTCCTTTTCACTGGTCCTAATTTGGCATTCCTGTCTGTAAATGACTTACTTTTTCTCTTTCATTTTGTTCACAAGCTCTTCACCACCTTCTGTTGTCTTATCATCTGCTTTTGAGTTTTATAGCTCACTGATGTGTGCCTGTTGCAATGTGGCCGTGCTGTCTTTTATTTGTTTGCTCTCACAGAGAAGTGCTGGTCTACCAGTATGTGCTGTTTCAGGGCATAATTCTTTCATTTGTGTGTTTTGGTCCTACATTTGATTTTTATCAAATGTTCTTTTTATCCTTTGTTTTGCAGTTTTACTTCTGAGACCCATACAGATTCCTTTTTGGTGCTTCTCATCTTTGAATGAGTGTTTTCAAGCCAGGCATTTGCCCAAGTACAGCACAGAGGGTGGGCCAGGAGAGTGAGTTTGGATGGGGACTGAATAATATTGATCGTCCTATTGCTGAGCAATCTGCTCTAAAGACACATCTCTGCTTTGAGCAAGCAGGAGACTTGCTTGACTCACAGAAAGGCCCAGTGTGTAAAGGTCCTTCTGGCACAAACTTAATGTTTCTATCTTTTCTGCTGCCTGAGATCAAGAGTGGCAGATCTGATCATCACCAGTTAGTTTTCTTTCACTCTGACACTCATAGAAGAAGCCTCTTATGAAGACACCATGTCTGCCTGAGTCCTCATTCAGCATTGCGTCAACTGAAACTCTGCAATGTCACCACATGATCAAGGATGTTCCACCAGAACCCATGACTCCAAGCAAGGTATTTCTGGCTTGGCCACTGGGTATCACAGAGCTCGGCTTACTGCTTAATATCTGCAGAGCCCACGCCCTTTCTTGGCATCCACATTGCATTCTCCTGCTGCTGAATTCGTGAGCACACAGGTGTGTATCCTCCCTAAGCAATGTTTGCATCCTGGCAAAGGGAAAGGTCTCTCTCTGGAAAGCTATTTGTTTTACAATAAACCAAGACAACATGTCCCAAAAATTGTGTTTGGAAGCCCAGAATTAACAGGTGAAGTTCTAAGTGCAGACACATAAAAGTGGCATCTGGATGTTTGCCAATATTTGTCATTGATGAAAAATTGAGTAGGAGAATTAGTATTTTATGTTCTTCCTGAGAGTTTCTACCTCTTTTACTTTCTGTGAGACAGGAAAATCAGGCCATACCATTTAATAAAAATTCTACCATCTGCATGTCTTCCCATGCCGTTGCTTTGAAACAGGAGAGCCCTGATAGCAAAGCTCAGCTGTGATGAGAATATGTCTGATTTCAATCTCCCCAATGTTAATTGGGGAACTTTCCTGATACAGAGCATAATGAAGGTGGAAATGACAAATATGGTAAATGATTACCTGTCAAGGGCATTTTCAGTAATGCTTAATGTCTAGATTTGTTTCCAACTAATGACAAAGATGATATTAGGAAATTAATGAGAGCTAGACACTGGGGTCAGGCTACTCACTGTGATAGAGCTGATGTGGTGTGGAAATCAAAATAGCTATTGGCAAGAATTTAAAAGTGTGACTCCAGTAGGCAGGAGGGATGCAGGCAGAACACATGCAAGTCAGGAAGTTCAGATTCTGCCAGCACTTTCACAGACAGAAGCAGAACAGAGAAGCAGTGGTTTCTCCATGAGGCTGTGATTTGTGTACCCAAATAGCAAAACAAACACTGTCATTTGAAAAATAAGGGCTGGTTATAGAGAAGACTGAGCAAGATATGAAATAAATCCTAGCAACAAAAAATGGCCATGTTCACTATGAAATAGTATTGGGCTTCTGAAGTCAGAGGAAAACCACTTCCATTTTGGAATGCGATGGAGATAGATTGGACCCCTGCTTCTGCTCCTTGGCTGTCTGGGATGGGATTTTGTGCCTCTCTGCCCCTGTCGGCAGATGGTTCTTCTCCAGTTAGGTTGGCCTTGGCCATGTGACTTGCCTTCTCTATAAAATGTTAGTGAATAGGACCTGAGGAGAGGCCTTCCCTGCACAGTACACTTAGATCAGGCCCTTGTACTCTTGCCTCTTGCTATGAGGAAGCCATGCCCCAGGTAGCAGGGGTCTAAGAAGCAACAGGTGAAGAGGACAGGTGCCAGACCCTCAGCCTGCAGCCACAATGCCAGCCTGCCACTGACAAAGCTGCCCACCCAAGCCTCAGTTCAAATGAAACTAAATAAACTAAAGCTCAAGTATCTGACACCAAGTCTAAGGTGCTTTGCCTTTTTCAATGGTTTTCTTTTCATGAAAATTCAAAATCCCAATTTTACAAAAATTTAAGAATCATGAGTTCTATCTGTATTCTCAGCACTTTTTAAAATTTTAGATACAGGGACTGCATGCACAGGCTTGTTACCGGGATCTATTTCATGACAGTGAGGTTTGAGCTTCTAGTGTACCTGCAACACAAATGGTGAACATTGTACCCAATAGGTAAATTTTTTTAACCCTCAGGCCCCTCCCATCTTCCCTCGTTTTGGAGTCCCAAGTGTCACTTTTTAAAATTGAGGTAAAATACATATAATTTTAAACGTACCATCTTAAACCTTTTTAAGTGTCCAGTTCAGTGGCATTAAACACATTCACATTGCGGTGAATCCATCACCACCATCCACCCAGAACTCTTTAATCTTGCTAAACGAAAACTCTGGACCCATTCAAAACTAATTCCCCTCTCTTCCCCTCCCCAGCCCCTGGTGACTGCCATTCCACTTTCTATGTCTGTGGATTTGACTATGCCAGGTTCCTCATAGAAGTAGAATCACGCAGTATCTGATTTTGGTGACCATTTTATTTCACTTAGCATAATTTCATTAAGGTTGATCCACGGTGTAGAATGTGTCAGAAGTACTTTCTTTTTTGAAGGCTTCCTGCTATTCCCCTGTATGAATATTCCACATTTTGCTTATCCATTCACTCGCTGACAGACACCTGGGTGACTTCCACCCTTTGGCTCTTGGTTGCTTTTCGGCTACTATGAATCATGCTGCTATGAACACAGATGTACAGATATCTGTTCAAGTCCCTGTTTAATTCTTTTGGGCATATACCCAAATGAAACTGCTGGATCATGTGACAATTCTATTTTTAATTTTTTGAGGAACATCCATACTGTTTTGCATATTTCAAGGGATTTTTTTAAACTCTTCACTTCTGGATAAAAAAACACTCATACAGAACACAGGCCTGGCCCTGCATATTTTCAAATGAGGAAACTCAGGCTTTAGAGAGGATGGGGAACTCACACAAGCTTACACAGCAAAGATCTATATTATGGTAGACAGCTTTGTTTATTCCAGTTTTGCTAGAAAGCTTTCAAAATTCAGCTCAGAAGATGCTCCCTCTAAGAAGCCTCTCTTCACGCTCCAAAAAGGAACGGCCAGCCTCAGGCCTGTGGCCCCATCGACGCTGTGCGCTCGTCTATTTTGTTCAGATGTCTGTCTCCCCTCCTAACGGAAAGCCCTTGGGAGCCATAATCTCTCAGTGCTTAATTGACATTTACTGGAGGACCCATGCAGTGTTTCACCTCTAAATGGCTGTACCCACCTCGGCCCTCAGTCTATTAGTATTTGGACACATTCCCAGCACATGCTGAAGCAGCTCTCTGCAGCCACCCCTGAGCTGGTTTTCTTGACCTCCCCGAAGCACAGGATGTGGTTGGTAACTCCCTCCGGGGAAGCCTCCGCTAGCTCTTGTCCTGCATCTCTGGTCACTGTTTCTCAAGATGGGCCACCATTCCCTTCACTGGGGCCTTTGAGGTTTTATGTTCTTAGCCACCAAGTTTTCCTGCAAACCTGTGGCCACTGAGGAAATCATGTGCCCGCCCCACAGTGTCCACCATGCATCATCCCCCTGCTCCCTCTCTGTCTGCCTGTCCTGCACCTCCCTGGCTCTGAACTCGAGGGTCACTCTTTCCAGTGGCCTAACAGCAGTTCCCACTTAGCCCACCCATGCTTTCCCCTCTCTTGTCTGTGTCCTCACTCCACGGTTCATCCTGTGCTGCTTAGCTTTGATAATGGCCTTGCCATCTTCCTCGTCACATCCAGAGGTCACTAACAGTGCTCTCTACAATATCTAACAGTGTGCTAGGAATGTCAGCCTGTCCCTCAGGGGCTCTCCAGGCTGTCCATTTCTTCCTGTGGATGCCACCGCCACAGTTGCATAGGCGTTTGTCATCCGTCTCACCACCTCCCATATATCCCACACATTATTACCCAGCCCTGTCCAAACACCCAAGCGGCTTTTTACTCTTACACCAGGCAGGCAGACACCTGCACGGCCTGGAGCCTGGCTCCACGCCCCTCTTTGCCTTGTCAGCCCTAGCGAGGCAACGGAAGGAATGTGAAGAATACGACCCTGTGTTCAGCCTTCGTGGGGTCACTGTGGAGAGCATGTCCACATGTCCAGCCACTTCCCTGTCTTTCCAATGTGGTAATGGTTTCCGGTTTTTAAAAAGAGATCTCAGAATGTCTCCCTCTCTGTCCAGACTTCTGTCCTCATTCCTTTACCTGCAAAGTCCTGCACCTCCCAAATCTTCCAGAAAGCCCAAATCCTTCCGACAAGTTTTGCGACAAAATTTCACCGCAGGTTTGATGAGATGGCAACCCCTCACTCTCCCAGACTCTGGGTTCACCTTTTCATCTCTGCAGATGTTTCCACTTGCATTCTTGCATTTGCAAACAGCAGCCAGGTCAGAGGTCTTCATTGTGGGCGCCTGTGCCCTTGACCGCTGCACCAGCTACCAAACACCATGCAGCAGCTGCTCCAGCCCCACACCGTGTGACGGCAGGATCATAGGCCCCAGCTGCATGTGGGCCATGCACATTCACAAGCAGACAGATGGTCTCCCCTTTGGAAACCTTCACAATATGCTTGGGCTCAGCAAGCGTGGACAGGTGAAGTCCTGGAGAGGTGAAGTCCTGGAGAGGTGAAGAAGTCCTGGGCTCGGACAGAACTGGCGTCTACCTAGGCCCAGATGCGTGGGGTGCTACTAGCCTGGGCCCGCAGGAGATGCAAGGAATGCTTGTTAAGCAGATGCGATTACCGCAGTCTGCACGGGGAACCTGAGCAACCCTCTGGACCTTTCCAATCTGCAGCTGCTGCCAGGGTCTGGAGGCTAACAAACCTCTTCAATCAGACAAGATTAATTTTGGAGAGGCAAAGACCACTAGGGAGAAAAAAGGGACTGTGAATCTCAAAAGAGCTGATTCCTTATGGAGCACAAATCCTAACAAGTGCTGAGACCACTGCCAGGGTCTCAGATCTCGGTTCAGGACTCTCAGGCCCAGAGCCAGAGGCAGGGTGGATTTAAACTCTGACAGTTCAGGATTGGCTGGCTAAGAGGGGAACCACATCTCGGACCCGGCCTGAACGTGCACTTCAAGTATAAATGCAGGCTTAGCCACTTACTTCCTAGCATCACGAAAACAAAACAAAACAAAAAAAACCAGAAAAGTGCAGGTGAGGGTACCATGATCAGCATGGGAGCTAAACTAATGTCCTTGAATCCAAGTGGCTTCAAGCGTGGCCAGTGATGACGCATACAGAATCCGCTATTTTGATTCTTCAGAAAAGACACTGATCGACAGCTCCTTGTGGCAGGTTCCTGCACAGGAAATGAGCCCTGGGGACACAACCAGGAATGTGAGAATGAAGAAAGTGCCAGATCATTACATAAAACAGATATTACTTATCCATGGAGGTGCCGAACTGACGCTTTGCCAGGGCCACTGATGGAAGGACTGGCAAGGTGCAAAATATGAATCAAACTCCATCCAACAGGCGGTAGGACGCACCACCTACAGTGTCTAGAGCAAGTCAGTCTCCCACCCAAGACTGATGGGGAGCATGGAGACACGAGTGGAGGGCAAAAGGTAATCAAAGTAGTGCTGGAGAAGAAAAGCCAGGCTGTGAGGACTTTGGGAGCAGTACAGCATCACATGATATGCAAGAGCCAAGAGAGGGACTGGGACGGAAGCACAGACATGAGGTCCTCCCAGGAACAAAGCTCCTGGGGTGGACGATCATGAGAAGACCACGGCAAAACAAATATGCATGCTTGCTGTGGGCTCCTACAAAGGGCAGCCCACACAGGGCATTTTAGGGCAGTGATATGATCCTGTGTGGATACTGTAATGCTGCATATGTGACATTATGCATTTGCCAAAACCTACAGAACTGTAAGACACAAGCAGTACACAAGCCCCTGATGTAAACCAACACCTTCAGTTAGTCATCGGTTCATCAGCTGTAACAAATGCACCAGAACAACACAAGAGGTTAATACCAGAGGAAACTGGGGAGCAGGAATGTGGGAACACTGTACTTTCTGTTCAACTTTCCTGTAAGTTGACAGCTGCTCTAAGAAACAAAGTCTGTTAATTTTTTTAAAGGCAGCCCTATGGGAATGAAGAGGACCCAACTGATACCCTGCATCAAGCTCGTAACCCTGACGAGGCCATGTGAAATATAAGTTGAGGTCAAGAGATGCAGACTATCCTGGCCAACATGGTGAAACCCCGTCTCTACTAAGAATAAAAATTAGCTCGGCATGGTGGTGCATGCCTGTAGTCCCAGCTATTCAGGAAGCTGAGGCAGAAGAATTGCTTGAACCTGGGAGGCCGAGGTTGCAGTAAGCCAAGATCGCACCACTGCACTCCAGCCTGGCGATAGAGCGAGACTCTGTCTCAAAAAAAAAAGAAAAAAAAGAAAAAAAAAAAGAAAAAGAAAAAAGAAAAAGAAAAGAAAAGAAATATGATATATTCTTATTTCTGAGTCACCACATAGATCAGAATATACCTTATTTCACTCTAATCTTATAGTACAACTATTCCATATCTGAATACATGTACTTAATTTGGTTTTATCTTTTCCAGATTCCAGAATACTTGCATCAAGATTTGGCATTTGTATTTGTTTCCCTGCTTGATGAAAGACTTCATTTACTTAATGTTTTCGTCTTGAAGTTGGACAGATAATACACAAGCAGGAGAAGATTTTGCAAAATAATGCCATCATTTTTCATCTGCCAGAAGAGTACAGAATTTGTCCTCAAACTCAGATGGAATTTCTCCTGCCAAATAGCTTGTTAAAACTACACCTTATCATTGAACTTTTTATTTGGAACAATAAGCCAGGCTAAACAGAAATTTAGCAAAATTCCTAAAACTTTCACAATATCAATTCTGTATTCAACTCACAAATGCACACACAAAAGACCTAGCATAGCCCTAAATTGCAGAAAGCAATTAAACAAAAATCCTTCTACGACACCAACAATGTTCTAGTGTGTATCTCACAGTGGTTTTATTTTTGCTAAAGCGCGGTTCTGTTTAAATTCCCAGTTTTACTTTTATGCTCCTGAACTTAGATTTTGCAGAGCAATTTGCCTCTCTCATTCGCTTCTGATCCATCGGGGATTGCAGTGCCTGTGAGAACACTCTGTAGCACAGGGAGCATCGTAGAAGTTTGACAGTAAGATTCCCCTCATACCTCAAAGCTGGTGAAGAGATGAAACCTTTCAGTAAGTTGCTAAAATGAGTCTGCAGATGCCTAGGATCCCTGGGCAGCCTTATTGAAGCAATCCCACTCAACTGTGACATCCGAACACCGACGTGCCTTTGCACAGGGTTTTTCATCTAATGAACAAAGCTATAACGAGAGCCGGTCTGCACCAACCTCCCCACTACTAATGGACGGCATTAGTAGTCACTGTCTTTAAGACCTCCAATGGGCTTCTCCCTGGCTGAGTAAGCTCATGCCCAAGTTTGGGGGACACTATAATAGTTTTAACTTCATTGTGTCTGACGAGCACCAAGCCAATCAGAATGTAAACGAATGCTGAGACTGTGAATGAGAAGGTGCCGTGGTCTGAACATTTGTGCCCCATTTCCCTCCAAATACCTATGTTGAAATCCTAACCCACATTGTGATGGTATAACGAGCTAGGACCTTTGGGAGGTAATCAAGTCATGAGGGTGGAGACCCCATGAATCAGATTAGTGCCCTTGTAAAATAGACCCTTCAGAGCCCTCTCCCCTTTTGCAGCCACATGAGTATACAACGAGAAGAAGGCAGTCTGCAACCCACAAGAGTCACTCGGCAGAACGCAACCATGATCTTGGACTTCCAGCATCCGGAACTATGAGAAGTAAGCATCTATTCTTTATAAGCCAATCAGCCTATGGTATTTTAATGTAGCAGGAGATGAAGACAGAAGTATGGTTATGCAAATAATTATAAAGATAATCTTTTTAATTGAAAAAGGGTGACAACAGAGTATGTTTACATGTTTATATGTGCATGTGTGCACAGCCTTTGTATATGTAGACATGTATATGTGGCTTTGGGAACAGTCTTTTGAACCCATCCTGTCAGTAAGAATACAGGTGTCTGTGTCTATGAATTCACTTCTGTTGATGTCTTAGGTAATTTTCTGTTGCTTATAACAGAATACCTGAACCTGGGAACTTTATAAAGAAAAGGAATTTATTTCTTACAGTTACAGAGGCTAAGAAGTCCAAGGTCAAGGGGCCACATCTGGTGAGGGCCTTCATGTTGGTGAGGACTCTCTGC
Organism: Cheracebus regulus; assembly: GCA_963574635.1. Taxonomy (NCBI): domain Eukaryota; kingdom Metazoa; phylum Chordata; class Mammalia; order Primates; family Pitheciidae; genus Cheracebus; species Cheracebus regulus. Next base: position 15,328 of record CAUYQU010002433.1, on the reverse strand, counting down.
AGAGCCCAAGGTGGCACAGGACATCACATGGCAAAGGGGCTCATTGTGCCAGCTCAGGTCTCCCTCACTCTTCTTATAAAGCCACCAGTCCCACTCCTGTGATAACTCATTCATTCATTCATCCTTTAGTGGATTAACCCATTCATGAGGACAGAGCCCCCATGACCCAATCACCTCTCAAATGTCCCACTGCTCAGTATGGCCACAATGGGGATTAAATTTCAACATGAGTTTTGGAGGAGGCAGATATTCAAACCATAGCAGTTGACTTTTGGGAACTGCAAAGATTTTGATTGAAATAAGGAAGAACCACAAGCCCCTCCGAAGAGGCTTGTTGAGAACACGGGGTGCTGGAATTAGGGGCAAAGCCAAGTGAAGCACAAAGAAGGAACCCTTGTGTGGTGAATACTTGGTGCAGGCACAGCAGGGACACTGGCTTGGAGCTGACCTCTGGCTGCCAAGGTGAGTGTGGCCTCGAGCCCCACATAAGAGGGCAGAGCTGAGGGAGCTCTATTCAGTTAACAAATAACAACTAGTTCTTAAAAATTACTTAGCAAGTGCTGGGCTCCAGCTTCCTGGGAGGGTTTTGTGTGTGTGTGTGTGTGTGTGTGTGTAGTTCTTACAAATTAGGAACAGTGAGTGTCATTCCACTTTAAACATTGGACAATGGAAGCACAAAGAGACTAAGTAACTCACTCAAACTGTACAGCAGGTAAAGCCAAGAGCTGCCGTCACAACCCGGGCTGTCTGACCCGGTCTTCTTTCTCAGCTATTACACTGTGAATCCAGCCACTTGCCAAGACTGAGTGCAATGTAATTCCTACCATATTTATTGTACTAATTTTATTATTTTATTTCAGCAATTATAAAAATAGTTATAAGAGGTGATAGGAAGAATAATGCTTACTTCCCCCATCCCTGCCCCCACCCCCCAAAAATGTCCATGTGCTAATCCCTGGAACCTATGGCATATTAGGTTATAAGGCAGGGGAACTAAAGTTGCTGATGGAATTATGGTGGCCAATCAGCTGAATTTAAGATAGAGAAATTATCCTGAATTATTTGTGTAGACCCAATGTAATCACAGGGTCCTTAAATGTGGAAGAAGGAGGCTGAAGAGAAGATCAGAGATATTCTTTGTGAGAACTTGACCCACTGTTACTGGCTTTGAAGATGGAGGAAGGGGCCATCCACTGAAAAATGTGGGAAGCCCGGAGAAGTTGAGAAAGAAGGAAACGAATTCTCCTTGACAGCCTCCAGAAGGGAAGGCAGCCCTGCCAATGCCCTGATTCTAACCCGGCAAGCCCCATGTCAGACATCTGACCTACACCACTATGAGATACCTTTGCATTGTTTCAAGCCACTGTGTTTGTAATAATTTGTCAGAGCGGCAATAGAAAACTAATATATAATAAATATATATTAGTTGAGACAGCGAGTACTCAACAAATACTTTTGAGCACTCTCTGTCAATCAGGCACTCATGTGTCTCCTCATTCTATCCTTAACGACAATCCTACAAGAAGAGCACCGGTAGTCACTCCATTGTAGAGGTAAAGAAACTGAGCCAGAGAGAGGCTATTGCCGACTGTGGGTTTGTGGAGCGCACCTGCTTCCACTGATGGTTTGCAGTTAGAGAGAGGGAAGGAGGAGCAGGGACTTACGGACCATCCCAGAGGCTCTGATTCTTCTAGGCTGAGTTAGGAGACTCAGGAAAGAGAAGAAGCTGGGCCACGAAGAGCGTTGCTGGGTGCCTTAAGCTGTCCTGGGTCCTGGTCCCAAGGGATCTCTCCTGAAATGTTTCTTCCTTTGGCTGATTCTCTCTCAGGCCCATGAGCTCACAGCTGATCCTCCTCCAAACCAATGCTGACTCTGTACTGCCTGACTCAGCAGCTGTTCCCTGCACTGAGTCCAGCAGTGTGAAAATGTAAAATCAGGATACTGGGGTTCCAGTTCCCACTCTGCCGCTCGAGTGCAATCTGCACGCACCTTCCTGGGGCTCCATCGTTACTCCAGGTCAAGGATGTGTCTCTGCAGGCAGCTGAGGTGAACCAAGCCTGATACCTGCAAACCTCCAGACAGCTTTGCTTCAGCCTTTGCAGTGACTCATGGTGATTAAATAATATTCTGTTCTCCTAATGAAGGTACAATAGTGATTAACCTGCTAAAAATTATTTTTTTTAAAAAAAAAAAAAAGAGAGAGAGTTTGAAATTGCATTACTTTTGCCCCCATTTTTTTCAGTCAAGTTTCAAAAACAATAAAATCCTAAGAGAAAAATAAAAACTTCGGAATGAAAATTCCCATTATGATCTCTCAGAGGCTACTTCTTTGTGAATTTTAGACTACTCTGGAGAATTACTTATTTCCCAAAACTGGTTTTTTTTTTTTAAATAGCAAATTCATCTTCAAGTGAGAGGAAGGGGCCATTATACATACAAATAATGCACTTTGTCCTTGGCTTTTTTTAAATAGACACCTCCCATTGTTGAATAATGAAGAGAAGACACAGTGTGTTTGCAGAATGGGAAGGTTCTCCAGTAGGGAAAGGGGACTGGGGAGTTGGGGGAGAAAGGAAAACATTGCGACTGCAAAGGTGGGCTGCTCATGGGATGTCTAGGAATAAACTGTGCTGAAAACTAGAAAAAAAAAGTCACCCCCAGTGCTCCATCTGATTTAACTGGGAAAAGATGGCCTTGAATTTCAATGATGATTGATATAACACATTTCAGCAGACATTAATTGCGAGTCTGCTGTGTGCCAGCCCCTGTACCAGGCAGGGAGGACACAGGGAAAGCTACACCCTAATGAACTTGTCTAAGGGGGAGGGAAAATAAACTGTAATACAGGCGGAATCAGAACATCAGGGAAGCCATCGCTGCAATTCATTATGTTAAGAGGTTAGATGAGAAAACCATATGGTCATCTATATGGGTGCCAAGAAAACATTTAGTAGAGTCACAATCCACTTCCAATACAAATTCTAAGTATTCAGAGAGTAGAAGTAAATTTTCTAAAATTAAGAATCTGTATTAGAAACATCCCACAAGCATCATACTTAATAACTGATCATTAGACTGTTCTAAGCCACTACGTTTTGGGGTGATTTGTTAAATGGACTAGTCTGCTAGGGCTGCAGTATGTACCAGAAACTGATGTCTTAGACAACAGTCATTATGGGAAGCCACAGTTCTGGAACTCAAAATAGAAACAACTCAAATATGCATCAATAGTTGAATGTCTAAATAGTGGTATACAATGATGTTTACATTTGACATTGTGTACATGTGTGGCATATAGATTTTTATATAAAAATACATTCAGTGGAAATACAAAATACATCAAATCTACACTTAATATGGGTGCAGTCATTTTATTGTATGCTGATTAACTTCAAACAATAACTTAAAATTCCAATTGTGCTAAAGGGATAGATAAATCTAAAAAAAAAGAAGACATTAAAATTCCAAAGAAAATTTGGAACATTTTTATAACGTTATGATTAAAATATAATAATTTAGTCAACATGAAAAAGCAAAGCAAAAGCTATAAATTAAAAAAAAAATTACAAAATAATTAACCGGACATGTGGCGGGTACCTGTAACCCCAGCTACTCAGGAGGCTGAGGCAGTACAATCACTTGCATCGTACTTAATAACTGATCATTAGACTGTTCTAAGCCACTACGTTTTGGGGTGATTTGTTAAATGGACTAGTCTGCTAGGGCTGCAGAATCAAAGTACCAGAAACTGGTGGCTTAAACCACAGTCACTATGGGGAGCCACAGCTCTGGAGAGGCAGGCGGCCAGTGCCAGGTGCTCGTGCTCCAGCCACATGGGTGGGAAGCAGTGAGGGCATCCTGTGCTTCTGCGTTTAGTGCAATGCCAGGTGATCCCCAGGCTTAGCAGTAGGTGAGAAGCAATCACTGTCCTATCAATCAGCCTCCTGTCTCCTCCCTAGGTGAGTGTGGGATGAGGACAAGGATGAACGGGACTAGTAATTCTCAAACCTTTGGATCTCAGAAGTGCTTTACGCTCTCAAAAATGTTTGAAGACCCCCAAAGAACTTTTGTTTATGTGGGTTATATTTATTGATGTTTATCATATTAGAAATTAAAACTGAAAATGCTTCTAAATTCTTAATACAGTTTAAAATAATATTAATGAAGCCATGATGTATTAACATAAGCTGTTTTATTTTTTAATAGCTATTTTTTTCCAAAACAAACAAACAAAATGGAATGCAAAAAGAGGTGTTGCCACATATCTCTTTAATGTGTGGCTTAGTAGAAGACGGCTGGATCTTCAGAATTAATCTGTTGTGATCTGTGGTTTTGGTTGAAGTATAATGAGAAATTCAGGCCTCATTCAAACATGCATTTGGAAAAGGGAGGAGTATTTTAATAGCCTTTTTCCATAATTGTGGATATTCTTCTTATAGTCTACATAAAATCTCAGTATGTCATAAGTTCTCAAAGTCTTTTGCAATGTAGAATGAGAAACCCTACCAGGGAACATTTTCTGCTCTGGTACGTGAAGCTCTTTGGTGCAGCTTGTGCTTTGAAGGGCTCTTTTCTCCAAGTAAACAGTGCACATCGGTCACTGGAAAATGGCAGGTCGCCGAGTTATGCAGATCTTCCAAATGTTGAGACATTTCATTGTACAAGATTAAAAAATCATCTTTGTTAAAATCACCACCTGTGTCATCAGTGAAGTATTTAAGTCGAGGGAGGCTGTCAAGCTCATGGTGTCTAATAGGAATGTTCCAAAATTCCAATTTTCACTTGAAAGCTTGAATTTTATCACTGGCAAAAAATAATGTCAGTTGCTTTCCTCGAAGTGACAGCCTTGCTTCATTCATTTTAAAGAAAATGTCTAGCAAATACCCAAGTCTGAATAGCCGTGGTGTGTCTGTCAGTCTTTCTTTGAAGTGAAAATGACGATCCCAGGAAGACGCAGTTCCTTCAGCTCAGAACAGAAACAATTGCACAAGTGCTTTTCCTTGAGACAGTGCGCACACTGGATACACACACTTCCCGTGTTACCACGAGAATGTTAAGGATATGTACACAAGGGCCAAGGTTTAATAAAATTAATACTTTATGCTGCTTAAAGACATTCTTAAGTCAAACTGGTGCTTTCTTTTTCTTTCTTTTGAGACAGAGTCTCGCTGTGTTGCCCAGGCTAGAGTGCGGTGGGTCATCTTGGCTTGCCATAACTTCTGCCTCCTGGGTTCAAGTAATTCTCATGCTTCAGTTCAGCTTCCTGAGTAACTGAGATTACAGGCATGTGCCACCACGCCCAGCTGATTTTTTGCATTTTTAGTAGAGATGAGGTTTCACTATGTTGGCTAGCTGGGTCTCAAACTCCTGGCCTCAAGTGATCTGCCCACTTTGGCCTCCCAAAGTGCTGGGATTACAGGCATGAGTCACCACATATTGCTGGTGCTTTTTTAAAATAATAATAATAATAATAATAATAATAATAAATGTGAGTACATACAATGACCAGGAGTGTAGTTGGTTACCACTGTTTTGATTCCTGCTAAAGATCATTGTTTTACTCACCACTGCTTTTGTACCCTAAGTACAGATGTCTGTGCAGTGAAAGAGGAAGGGCACCTAACATTATTGTGAAAAGAACCATGACCTCACAGACCTCCTGAAAGAGTCTCAGGGACTTTCAGAGTTCACACTTCCAGAAGCACTCTGTTATGCTATTCCAAGGAAGTCGTCAGAAGTCTGTTCAAAGACATGTAGTCAAGGTGTTAATTTCAACAGTGTTTAAAATAGTCAAAGGTTGAAAATAACCTGAATGCACCTACAGAGGACACTGTTTAATGCCATGTTTAATGAAATATTTAATGAAATATTACATAGCAGTTCCAGGATCAGGGGAATCGGATGAGAGCTGAGATTTGCTCGGGAGGTTTGTTGGGGAGAACACTCAGGAACAACACCCAGAAGGACGTGGAAGAAGGATAATTGAGCAGGTGCTGTTGCAAAGAGGCCTCGGCTCATCATACTGAGAGCTGGCGGGCCTTTCAGAGCTACTAGCAGGGCAGGGGGACAAGACCTCTATACCATTGCATTGGCCAGCCATTGGAGCGTGTGTGCCTGGGCAGGGACTCAGGTGTGGGCCATGAGCTGCAAGCTGTCCCAGCAGCAGCTCAGGGAATGAGTGCCTCATTGCTGACGGGGATAGTAGACGCAACAAAACAGAGAGACATTTCTGGAAAGAAGCAGCTGTGTGGAGGAGGAAGGAACCGTGTGAAAACGGCTGGAGAAGTGAAGTAGCCTTGGGGAAACTGAGATGCCTCAAAGACCTGTCCCAGAGGTTGGGACAAGCATCTAGGCAGTGGGGCATTAGACGTTTTTGAGTGAGCGATTTTATAATTCTGGGATGGAAATTGCACTCCTGAAAAATTAATCTGGCAGCTCAGTTGTTCAAGGAAACATCAGAGAAGCAGAAACATCAGTAGAGAAAATAAATGAAATAATGGGAAATGTAGTGAATGGATTTCAAGAAAAAGCATGGAGCCCTTAGAGAGAATGTTGGAATTGTTGAAGTGATGTTGTGCTTAGGGCTGCTCCATTCTGCGTCCGGTTATGGCTATCGAAGGAAAGGTCACCAGGAGAAAGTATTCCTTCAATCATCGACGAATTCACTCACTCACTCAGCCTGCATCTGTTGAGCCCTCCTACGTGCCAAGCAGGTGTTTGATTGTGTCCAAAGTTTGTCAAAGCGTCACATTTCAGAGGTAGCTAACCTGTCCATGGAGGCGATTTGGGAAAATTCAAGCCGCATGCCGAGAAACCGAAAAGCAGGGAGAATCTTGAGAAGCTTCTGTGATTGCATTATTTAATGCCGGGAACACAGAGCAGTTACCTCTGCAAAATTATTTTGCCAAGAGTTTCATGCCAGGAGGTTTAGGACCTATGTCTTATGACTCAGCGTGAGCAAGAGCAGTGGGTTGACGGGGCCCTGCAGAGGCCACTGACTCGGTGAGGTTGCATGGCGGGCTCAACACCAAGGTCAGCAACGCAGCTCCAGCAGGGAGGCCGAGCCGGGCTGGGGCCCCGACGCAGAGGGTGCTGAACTGCTTCCAGAGAAGCAGAGCACAGAGGAGACAGGCTGCTGCCGCTGCTCCCAACCACGAGCTCTCCACCCAAGGCAGCATCCCGTCTCTCACTGGAGCCTGGGCAAGTCCATCACCATCTGCAAGGCCCTGACCTTGGGCTGGGGCAAGTCCCATTCTTGCAGAACTCAGAGATACCCATAGGTCCAAACCCCACACATTTAATGAGCTCTAGCCCAAATCAGCAGCTGGAGGATGTGTGACAGGGGGCAGAAAAGGTATTAGGGGAGCCAGGGAATGACAATGAAGTCTCAGGGTGACTGGAGGCTTCACGGAAGCTTTGGCATTTTGGCAGAGCCCTTGATGGATGAGGGTGATTTTAAGTGAAACCCCTCTCTTGTTGCAATGAGAGTTTCTGAAATGTGAGATGGTTTTCCATATTTTCAAGCATGAAATCATCTTAACACCGCTCCCTAAGGAAGTGTGATCTTGCATTTAGATTTCCCCTTTGCCTCCCTTTCTCCCCTAAACAATCCATCCTGTAATCCAGGGCTGAATGAATTCTCCTAACAGTGTTTTCTTCATATCACCCCAAGATCAGAATCCTGCCGTGATTCTGCATGTAGAATTTTTTTAAAAAATCAATGGGACTAAGAAACATCTTAGGAAAAAATGGGGTGGTGGGGAAAGCCCTGCTTTCAAAGCAGCAGCTCTGCTAAGAAAGGCTTGGGAATTGCCAAGACACTGGTCCTGGTAGAGCCCACAAGTGGCCCTATTTGAGCCCAGCCAGTGACTTCTTAGAGCCTGGGAGCACCTGCACTGCATAGAAGGTTGGACAGAGTTTAGACCACGGCATCCCAGGAATCTGGAGAGCTCTGTTTCCCTCTGGGGAGAGTGGCATCTTAAAGGGACATTGCCAGTTGGGAGCCTACAGAGGAGGGAGAGATGATGAGGACAGTCTAGACACTGTGGAAATGGCAACTGATGGGAGAGACTTAATCCAAGAAGGGCTGGCAGGAGGCAAAACCCCAAAGAAGGACTCCCCACAGGAGGGGAATCATACCTTCTGTCTGCAGCTCCCAAAAGCAGAGGAAGGACCAGGGGTAAGAGCCACATGGAGCGGACTTGGACCCAGTAAAAGGGAGACTTTGTTAGGGACCTGATGGCATATTGAGCAGAGAAGTCAGCTTGCTCAGCAATTGCCACCACCTAGCTCTTCCTCATATTCATCCCACCCCAAATCTGTCTTTGGAGGCACTAGGAGGAAAAATGGTATTAAAACATCATTATGCTCTGGTCCCCAAGCTGGAGACGCAGCATCCCTAACCTCATGAGTCTGGTAGTCTAGTCTAGAGCAGGGCTCGGCGACAGCCCCCAGCTCAAATCTGGCTCACCACCTCATTTACTAAATAATTTTCCTGGTACACAGCCAGGATCATTTATTTATGCATGGTTCCAGGCTGCTTCCAGGGTGCATTGGCAGAGCTGAATAGTTGCAAGAGAAACTATGAGACCCACAAAGCTGAAAATACATTCAGGAAGTTTGCCAATCCATGCTCCAGATGAGAAAATGGGCTGCATCTAGTGTACAGCTGTCACACCAGCTCTTAGAGATGTTGTGATGATGAAAGGGTAATTCCTGCAGAATGCTTAGTGCAACTCTTGTCATAGAGTGTCTGGGAAGTCACAGCTATTGATGAGGAGGAAGGGGAGAGAGTGCGCAATGCCATAGGAGCACGAGAATAGTAGCTATGGGGGCAGGAGGGAAGGCTTCCTGGAAGAAGTGATGTCACGATGACTATCTGAAGGATCAGTGTTAGCCAGGTGGATTGCAGTTTCACACAATTGCAATTACATGGAAACAGCTCGTGTAGGAGTCAGAGTGAGGAGGCATGGTATGTTGGAGGCCATTTCAGCACAGCTGGAGGGAGCGCAGGGGAGACGGTGCTGGCAGGGGTATCAGGGCCGGAGAAGGCACACAAGGGGTTTCTCCAGTGGGAATTCAATAGAGGTTTACTGGACACTGACGCAATCAGGCTTGAATTCTAGACTTGTCCTGACTGCAGTGTGGAGAGTCATTCCAGGGGCCCAGAGGTAGGGGTGGGAAGGAGAACAGGTAATGTCCTGCTGGAAGATGGCAGTGTTCTAGACAGGGACCGTGGCCGTGAGGATGGGGAGCCCAAGAACAGAGGTCGGGAGCTCAAATGGGGTGAAGTCAGGTGGTGAGGGAGGGAGACGTCAAGGAAGAGTCCAGTGCCCTGGCTGGGGCAACTGGGTGGTGAGGGGTCAGTCACTGAACTCAGAAGCAGGGATGAGCAGGGGGTGGGCAAGGGGCAAGGTGGGCAAGAGCAGGCAGAGAGGCAGGGGGATGGTCACACTGGCCACAGGAGCAGAGGGCACCCCCGTCAGGGAACCCAGGGGAGGGCAGCGAAGGCACTAATGACACCAGCCTGGGCAGGGATGAAGGGGCAACCAGAGACCATGAAGCTGCTGGAAAATGGGGGTGGGAGGCCAGCACATCCTCCAGGCCTGAAGGTGAAGGGAGCAGCTGTGCAGAAGGGGACAAATGTCAACCCCCAGCCCTTCAGGGAGCGAGAGGGGAGAGAGCCCCCAACTCTGCCTGGGCTCTCCAAGTGTCCTGCGGAAGCCCGAGGGTGAGGGGCCCATGGCACAGTCCACACTGGTCAAGTCCTGGGCATGGAGCAAGGTGGAGACGGGGGAGAGCCAGGCAGAGAGCAGCCAGCCCAGACACAGGGACACTGATGGCCCAGGGGACAGCCTCGTGGTGCCTTACCCAGGTAGTTGATTATATGAGCCTGAAACTCAGAATAAATGTCTGGGCCAGACATGGAGTGAGGGGAGCCATCAGCTGAGACGTGGGACAGGCACAGGCCAATTCCTCGCAGATACTAGGAGAAGCCATTGGTGAGGTGCGAGGGAAAACAGGAGAGTGTGGCTTCCCTGAGACAGGGAAGATGAGGTCCCTCAAACGGAAGGTGAACCGCACGGAGTGCTGGGGAGAGGTGAAACCAAGGACTAAATATTGCCCATGGATATAATAAAGATGGATAGTCAGTGAGCTCAGCAACAGGGATCTTACTGAATGAGGGAAGGAAAAGCTCATCTGTACTCAGATGAAGCAAAGGCATCAGGTGTGGTTGGTCGTGAAAGCAAGGACGTGGCAGATCTGAAGGACAATGGGGGCTCTCCCTGCACACTGGAGTGTGTGGCCCCAGTGGTGAATGTGTAGTCAAGAACAAGGCTCCTGCCTCCCTGGAGGGCTGAGCAGAACAGAGATGTAGCCACATAGTTCTTGCTTCCTATGGGCTAATGAGCTCCACAGCTTCTATGGGTTTAGATCCAAATAAACCACTGGAACCTTCAGTAAAGGAGAGTTGAACGTCTCATCTGTCCAGTCCCTTGTTTCCATGCTGTTGGGTACTGGGGATAACAAGGAAGGTGCTTTCATGGGGGACAGAGAGTGGAAGGGAAGGAGGATGTAGTGGGCACAGCCTTGCAGAAAGTGGGAGAACATTGACTATGTAAACACCCAAGATTTTCCAGGCTACATAGGAAACCCAGTGATGCCTTCCACTTACAGTTGTTATGACTTTGAGAAAGTTCATTAACCGAAGGTCGTACCTCCAGCTCTATAGTGTGGGGGTGACCATTGGGTGGGATGATGATTACCAAGTGCCAGGAAGGAACTGACGCCTAGTAGGGGTACAATACATGTTCATTGCTTCTCTAAACTCCATGTGTGTTTCTGAAAATACTTGCCTTGCCTCTTCCATCAACAAAGAAGCTTTAAAAGCTGTAAATCCACAAGAAATAACTTGCTCACCAAGACAGAGAAACAGTTTGAGAATAGTTCACCCTTCTTCTAAGACAATAACATAACCAAATGTGTCTTTTGGAGGGACAGTGTAATCTATAGTCTTCCTGACAATAGACATCTTTAACGATGTAGAAGAAAAACAACAAAAAAAGAAAAATGCTTTAACATGTAGCCTTTCAGCTGCTATTTAAAATCAAATGGAATAAACCTTTTTGTCAGGCTATTCAATCCTTGTTTCCACATTTGTTTTAATTAGTTCAAGCTCAAGCTATCTAAATTATCAGAGGAAAAAATTAAAACAAACTTGCTAAAAAAATACTTAGCTACTAAAAAACAACTGAAGAGGGCATTCTATTTTTTCATTCTCTCTTAACTGTTCTGGTCTGACAAGAATTATTTTATTGTCAACAGATTTGCTACAAATTTATGAACAATTTTAACCTCTTTCTGTTGCACTGGGAACATTTTCTGGTGAAGGAGTTTGAAGAAATTGTTCAAAGCAGCCTCTTATGAAGAAGTTCCTCCATTTTCCCTGGAGAGCTTCTGGGAGAATGATGCACTCCACTGAACTTCATCAGAACCATCGCTCATGTCTGTGGATGGCAGCACCATATTCGGACGTTTAGAAGTCATCTTCATAATATAATAAATAGGACGGAGCATTGTGAGATTGTTCGTGACTACTGACCTATGAAAGTGAAGGAAATGATACAACCAGATTAAAAAAAGAGAGAAGAAATAAAGTTCCTTTTACGGAAACCTTTTTAAAACACTTTACTTACCATCATTGGTCATAACACTGCAAAATTATTATTAGTTGATCTACTTTTCTTAATCAAAACTCACCTCTGACATTCCATAGAGGGCATAGCTGTGTCCCTTATAAACTACTGGAATTAAAAATAGGAGTGTCCAGCATGTTGATTACATTGCATTCTTTGGGCAATAATGCTTGTCAGAGAGAAGGATCTTATGTCTCAACAACACTTTTATTGCACAAGGAAGTAAACCGAAACATTTTCTTTCACCTATTAGTGTCATTACCTCACATGTGAGCCTGGGAGAGAGGCATGAGAATGTGATCATTCAGCCAAAATGTTAGCCACTTCTCTTTTGCAGAACGAATGCTCTCAGATCAGGGTTTCAAGCAATAATTAGACGCTTTCTGTGTGCATTGCCTCCAATTGTGCCTTTCCATCCTCGACAGAGATGACCCAGGGAGCGTTCAGGGAAGTGGCAGGATGACAACAGCCTTGTTTTGATCCATGGATTGCTTGTAAATTAAAACAAACACAAAAAGAAACTGCATGTTAAAAACCCTTGAAAATGCCTGAGTAGCATAAAGAAGAAAATGTTACAACCTAAGCCCATGAATATTGATGTATAAAAAGAATTGTCCTCTTACAACATTGAAGAAAGTGGTGAATATCCTTTCTTAGAAAATATCTTGCCCATGGGTACTGGGGGTATATGGAAACTCTCTGTACCTTTTGCCCAATTTTGCTGTGAATCTGAAATTGCTTTAAAAATAAAAGCTATTTTAAAAGATGACAGCAACTGGAATATACCATATGGAACAGCATTAATGCCGCTCAGCAAGCATTGGGTAAATAATTCTGAACAGTCTGAGGATTTTAAAGTCACTGTACACAGGACCTTCAAAGTCAGCAGCAATTTCCCTGGTCTGCTATCTGCATAACCGGGTAATTAGGGACAGGCAGGGAATGTCTTTCTAATCTGCAAATATCAGACTGGATTGTCAGGCTGGAATAATGAAGCTTGACGAGACTAAAGTTGAAGAAGGGTTGATAACAATGAATCTGCTACAAGCTCTGAATTTTAACACAAAGGTAATATTATGCTTTAAATGAAAAGTTAGCTAATCTGCATGTTTTTAATAAAATATAACATTTCACAAAGAAAATATGTGCCCAACAAACACTAGAGTCATTAACCTGGGAAATACATTATTCAACAAACATTCACCAAGTTCCTACTTGATGCCCAGTGCAGTGTTAATCCCTGAAAATGCACAGTGGAGAGAGACATAGCCTGCCCTCGAGGAGAAAGACGGACACTGACTAGCGTCAGGTGGGATCACTCCAATCACAGCAAAATAACTAAGTATTCTGAGGATCCAGAGATGATTTGAGAAAATGGTCTCCTGTGGCTGAAAGTCAGAAAAAGCTTCGCAGAAGAGATGATGTTTGATTTTGTCTCCGAAGGAGGAGTAGGAGTATGCCAGGCAGAGAGGGGATGTTTGAGGCGGAAAGAATGGGGTGACTATATATAACTTCTATAGCTTTATATATTTATATTTATTCACATGCTTATGTCTCTCTAAACACATACAAATATATACAAATGTATACATATATAAAACCTTGCACTCTAGATAATATACATTATCTTGAAATATCCCTGGGCCATGTACAAAAATCTAAAATATCTTTAAAAGTTAAGAGTGTTTAGATGGCTGTCTCAGACCACATAAAAATGGATGATGACAATTCAGCCATTAGGAAGTAAAATGTTTCAATCTTGTAGACAACACTTGACACAAGAAAAAGTCAAAATTGCAGTTACAAAAACACACACTGGAGAAAGGAAAGTCTTTTTTCTTTTCTTTCTTTTTTTTTTTTTGAGACAGAGTCTCACTCCGTCACCAGGGGCCAGGCTGGAGTGCAGTGGTGCAACCTCGGCTCATTGCAACCTCGGCCTCCTGGGTTCAAGGAAGTCTCCTGCCTCAGCCTCTTGAGTAGCTGGGACTACAGGCACGCACCACCACGCCCAGCTAATTTTTTTGTATTTTTGGTAGAGACGGGGTTTCACCACGTTGGCCAGGATGGTCTCGATCTCTTGACCTCATGATCCGCCCACCACGGCCTCCCAGAGCGCTGGGATTACAGGCGTGAGCCACCGCAAGGACAGTCTTTTCAAGGAATGCTGTTGCGACAACTGAATATCCGCCTGTAGAAAAATGAAATTAGACCCTTATCTCACACCATATACAAAAATCAACTGAAAACGGATTAAAGAATTAAACATAAGACCTGAAACTGCAAAACAACTAGAAAACATAGCGGGGAAGCTCCGTAACATGTGCAATGATTTTTTGGATGTGACTCCAAAAGCACAGACAACAAAAGTGAAAATACAGTCATCCCCCCATCCTTGGGGTTGCTTTCTGCAGTTTCAGTTACCATTTCAGTGCAGTGCAAGAAGATATTTTGAGAGAGATATAGAGAGAGGGAGAGCAACTACATTCACATAACTTTTATTATAGTATATTGTTATGATTGTTCTATTTTATTTTTACTGTTGCTAATCTCTTACCGTGCACAATTCATAAATTAAACTTTACCACAGGTATGTATGTGTAGGAAAAAATGTAGCATTTATAAGGTTTGGTACTCTCTGAGGTTTCAGGCATCTACCTGGGGTCTTAAGACGTATCCTCATGGATAAGCATGTACTATTGTAGATGAGTGGGATTACATCAAACTAGAAAGTTTGTACACAGGCAAGGAAACAATCAACAGAGTGAAGAGACAGCCTATGGAATGGAAGATAATATTTGCAGATCCTATGTCTGATGAGGGGCTAATATCCAAAATACATAAGGAACTCAAACAACTCAACAGCAAGAAACCACACAACCTAATTTCAAAAAATGGCATAGGGTCTGATAAACATTTCTCAAAAGAAGACATACAAATGGCCAACCAGCATATGAAAAAATGCCCAATATCACTCATCATTAGAGAAATGTAAATTAAAAGCACAATGAAATAGCATCTCACATCTGTTGGAATGGCTATTATCAAACAGATGAAAGATAACAGGTGCTGGTGAGAATGTGGAGGAGAGGGAACTCATACATTGTTCGTGGGAAAGTAAATTAGTACAATCGTGCAAAAATCAGTGTGCAGATTCTTCAAAAATTAAAAATAGGACACTAGGTGATCCAGCAATCTTACTACTGGGTATATATCTAAAGAAAATTAAATCAGTATGTTGAAATCTGCACTCCCATGTGACTTCCAGCCTGAATCACAATAGCCAAGAAATGGAATTAAACTAAGTGCCCATCAACAAATGAATAGATTGTGTGATGATTCCTCAAGGATCTAGAACCAGAAATACCATTTGACCCAGCAACCCCATTACTGGGTATATATCCAAAGAATTATAAATCATTCTACTATAAAGACACATGCACATGTATGTTTACTGTAGCACTATTTACAATAGCAAAGACATGGAACCGACACAAATGCCCATCAATGATAGACTGGATAAAGAAAATGTGGCACATATATATCATGGAATACTATGCAACCATAAAAAGGATGAGTTCCTCTCCTTTGCAGGGACATGGATGAAGCTGGAAACCATCATCTTCAGCAAACTA
>CAUYQU010002431.1:0-40049 GCA_963574635.1 Cheracebus regulus | reverse complement strand
CTTTATTTCAATCCGAGTAAATCTGACAATTATGTTTCTTGGGGTTGGTCTTCTTGAGGAATATCTTTGTGGGGTTCTCTGTATTGCCTGGAGTTGAGTATTGTCATGCCTTGCTAGTTTAGGAAAATTTTCCTGGATAATATCCTGAAAAATATTTTCCAGCTTGGATTCATTCTCGTTGTCACTTTCAGGTATACCTATTAAGCGTAAATTAGGTCTTTTCACATAGTCCCGTATTTCCTGGAGATTTTGCTCATTTCTTTTTATCCTTTTTTCTCTGATATTATCTTCTCATTTCATTTCATTAAGTTGGTCTTTGACCTCTAATATCCTTTCTTCTACTTGATCAATTCGACCGTTAAGACTTGTGCATACTTCACAGATTTCTCGTATTGTGTTTTTCAGCTCCATTAATTCATTTATGTTCCTCTGTAAATTGTCCATTCTCGTTAACATTTCGTCAAATCTTTTTTCAAAGTTATTAGTTTCTTTGCATTGGGTTAGAACATATTTTTTTAGCTCACAGAAGTTTCTTATTAGCCACCTTCTGAAGCCTGACTCTGTTAATTCTTCGCACTCATTTTCCATCAGGCCTTGTTCATTACTGATGAGGAACTAGCATCCTCTGTAGGAGGAGAGACATTCTGATTTTGAGTGTTCTCAGCTTTTTTACG
Source organism: Cheracebus regulus (assembly GCA_963574635.1). Lineage (NCBI taxonomy): Eukaryota > Metazoa > Chordata > Mammalia > Primates > Pitheciidae > Cheracebus > Cheracebus regulus. The sequence continues at coordinate 39,375 of CAUYQU010002431.1, read as the reverse complement.
GTGGCTTCTTGGCATCTTTATGGTTTTATCCACCTGTCGTCTCTGTAATTACCAACTTTCAAATTAAGTCTCTGAGTGGACGTCCAGCTTGTTGATTCCCAGCTCTGGAATCTATGTAATTTTCACTGCGGCATCCCACAACGCTGGCTAAAACAGCAGCGTTGAAATTCGTGGTGCCTTTCTGTCTGGGGGGTCTCTGGTCTGGCTTTCCTCTTCAGTCCATTTTTCAATCAGCTGAATGGACTGCTCTGCCTTATCAGAGCTCCAAATATCATCGAAAAGGAGACCCAGTCCCGTTTACTCCACACCAAGAGCCGCCGAGCCGAGGTGCCGGCAAAACAGCTGCGCCAGCCGAAAGGGACGCATTGGCGACCCGTGGGGCTCCTCTGCTGGGAATGCCCTGGTCTGTGGGCAGCAAAAATTTGTCGGTAAGTGTGGCGTCCACTGGCTCTCTGCGCTTTCACTGGGAGCTGCAATCCTGAGCTGCTAGTGATCGGCCATCTTGGATCTCTCTCCGCAATTGTTTATAGACTGGAAAACTAAAAGCCAGTGACCTATGCTAGGAAAGGCCGTGAGTGAATGGTAGAGACGGGCAATGACTTGGTTATTTGATTCCCACCTCCAATCAAAGCTCCATTCAGTACCACCTCTAGTTCACATAGGAGGACAGAATTCAGTCCATGAGAAGATGGGGTCACTGGACCACTCACCACTCCTACCTCTGCAGCTTTGAGCAAGACATGGACCCCTGCCAGCCTCAGGGGCTGGCATCAGCCATGAGGGCTGTTGTGGAACCTTCCACACTGCCGTGGAACCTTCCACACTGCCGTGGAAGCATATGAGGAGGAGCGGGCACCCCACCTGCACATGCTGAAGACATGCCCCATGCCAGCCTTTCCCCCTCAGCCCCAGAGCAGGCTGCACAAGACCAAGACCTTTCAGAGGGGACATCTGTCTGCCAGGTCACCCTAAATGCCTGAGTCGTATGATGGTCATTGATCATTTCCGGGCAGAAGCCTTGTCAATTCTGCACTTGGTTTTAATAGACCCACAGGATGAAGCTCTTGCCCTTGTGTGATTTTCACATGCATATCAGCAACACTCACAGAAGACGCGGAAGGCGGAAGCCCTTGCTGGCACTCATGCAGGGCTTAGCCCCATAGCAGCAGTGACTCAGTGGGGCTGACTCTGCAGCTGGCAGGGCGCAGCCACCTCAAGAGATGCGGGGGAGTGAGGCGGGCTCCTCCATCCATCTGTGCAGTTTCCTCCCCAGGAATCCAGCAGCCCCTGCGCCAGGCTCCCCTCCCCAGGAAGGAACAGGAAGATGCCTGTCTTTCCCTACTGAGCACATGTTGACAGTAGGTGGCACCATGGCCGGTGGCCCCAGAAAAGATCTGAAGAGAAAAGAGATGTTGGTTTGTAGTCTGCAGTGCAGGTCAGCAGTCAGATGTATCCTTTTTTTTTTTTTTTTTTGAGGCAGAGTCTTGCTCTGTTGCCCAAGCTACGGCACAGTGACGTAATCTCAGCTCACTGCAGCCTCTGCCTCCAGGGTGGAAGCAATTCTCCCGTCTCAGCCTCCCAAGTAGCTGGGATTACAGGCGCCCACCATCACACTGGCTAATTTTTATACTTTTAGTAGAGACGGGGTTTTGCCATTTTGGCCAGTCTTGTCTCGAACTTGTTGCCTCAGGTGATCTGCCTTGGCCTCCCAAAATACTGAGATTACAAGTGTGAGCCAGTGCACCCAGCCCTCTGTTCTTAATTGGGCCTCATACATGCAGATGGTGACAGAGGTTAACCCTGATTATATGGTAAGCCCGTTTTCCCAGGGAGCAGGGTTTCTTTAAAATTATGTAATCCATTTAGATGTTAAAGTCTCTAGAGTATAAGTGCACTCATCAAATGCCTGCCTAATAAGTAACTTACTGAGGTAGTTATACATTCATCTTTAAAGTTATGCATTTTAAACACTCAAATTTAGGAATGTTGCTGTTTTCTTTCTCTGATATGTTATAAAATGGAGCCTTATGAAATTGACGCTTTGAGGTCAGAACAGCTGAACTTAAGCAGTTTTGTATGGTGCAACCTAGTGACTGCAATGTTGGTCTCGTGGTCACCGGCTCCACTTTGAGTCGCCTGTCCGTTTGCCAAAGGACACGTGGTCACATCTGACTTCACTCGAATGCTGCTCTTTTTCATCTGTGTCCCTCTCTGAGTGGCCAGGTTGCATGATTTTATGGGGCACTGGCATGACTTTGCATGTAGCTTTCCGCTGTGTGGGCGTGGCTTTGGCATTGGGAACGCTGGCCTTTTCCTTCATCCACCAAGTTGGTGTAGACTCTCCATCTCTGGGCACAACTACTTACCAGATTGCTTTTGTAAGCAGTATTTTTTGAGACAGTTTCATTCTTGTCACCCAGGCTCAAGGGCAATAGCGCCATCTTGGCTCATGGCAGCCTCCACCTCCCAGGTTCAGGCGATTCTCCTGCCTCAGCCTCCCCAGTAGCTGGGATTACAGACATGTGCCACCATGCCCAGCTAATTTTGTAGTTTTAGTAGACACAGGGTTTCTCCATGTTGGTCAGGCTGGTCCTGAACTCCCAGCCTCAGGTGATCTGCCCACCTTGGCCTCGCAAAGTGCTGGGATTACAGGCATGCATCACCACACCCTGCCCTTGTAAGTAATTTAAACATCTTTTACCCCATCCCCTGCACCTCATCTATGATTATGGAATTCTGTCTCTAGCAGAAGACAGTTAAAATTTTTGCCACCTATTTTTTTTTTAATCCCCTGATGATTCCATAAGATCCGTAATAAGCCTTGATTGAGGTCATTCAGTTTAGTGGCATTTTACCAGGCAGTACTTTGACTACAGAATAATTGAGGGCACCCCGCCCCTCCCCCCGACTGCACCCCTGCCCCTGAACTGCGAAAGGCTTTGTTCTTACTTAAATAGAAGGCAGCTGACTGTAAGAATAATTTTGACTGAAAGCCTTTGCTCCCTTACCTTCAGGCACACCTGTCTATAAACTCTGCCATCAGGCTGTGCCTGGATGTTGTTCTTGCTTAATTACACGTATTTGTCTGCGAAGACACAACTCCTTAACAGGAAGAAATGGAGCTCTCTGCATTCTTCACAGGGCTCTGGGAGGATATTCAGGTTGAGTCAGAAGCGCTCGGTTCTGAATGCCCATTGCCAACACTTGGAGAGCTTTAACAGCACTGAGCTCTTCGGGCCTGGGACCCCTCCAACATCCAATTTTATTGGTCTGGGATTTTTCAGAGCTCACCAGGTAGCTCCATGCAGTAGATCCCAGCGTGCAGCCAGCTTCCTCCCAGACGCCCCCAACACCAACAGGCAGGAGTCGCGTTGCTGTAGCACCTGTCTTGTGTTCAAGGCGGGAACTTCCTTGAGTGACTTCATCCCTCAACCTTAGCTCTCCTCAAACTGCCGGTGCCCGATGCCGATTCCTGAGGTCTGGATGAAGCCCTGAACCTGCATGTGTGATGCATACATTTGTAAGGCCATGAGTAGCCTCTGAAGGGTTTATCTAAGAAAAGGAACAGAGCATGAAGCGGAGGCCCTAGGGTTGGCCTGGCCTGTTGGGTGAGAGCCTGGGTGCTGCTCTGAACATAGCGGGGGCCCACAAAGGAGCTGCATGTGGTTTTCACACCTCCTTTGTGACTTGAAAAAACCCGTGCCCCTTCAGAGTGGCATTCCCTTTGTTTATCATTCTAAAGTGAAAACACACACACAATACATGAACCTGCTTGTCAGACAAGGAAGCTGGGGAATCCACCTGGCAGACAGCCCTCCAGACACCGATGGGACACCACTGCCTCCTGCTCAGCCTGTGTCTGGAGATTCCACATGACTTCCAGGAAGGTCCTTTCTCCAGGAAGGCCAAGGTCAGGAGCAAGAGTGAGGACATGGGGAGCAAAGGATCTGAGGGCACCTGCCTTCCTCACCACGTGTGGCATGCGGAGAACAAGGCTGCACCCACCCTCCAGGCCCTGCTCCCCTCCCGCCACCTCAGGGTGCCATCACTAACCCAGCTGGGCTGCTGGACCCGGTTTTGCTGAGTGCTCTCAGCACCCTGTAAATCGGGTTGTGTGGGCGCTGGGGGATACCAGACAGAGAAAGTATGCTTGTGGACCTGGCTGTCTTCCTGGGAAGAGACCAATGTAAGGGAGGAGAGACCATTCCAAGGGCCCCTTGGAGAAACAAGGGCCAGAGAGGTCAAGAGCAAGATCTGAGTAGCGGACTCGGATACCTGGCCAGTTCCTGCCTGGGAAATCCTGTACAGAGTAGGAAGAGGCTGGGCATGGTGGCTCACTTGTGATCCCAGCACTTTGGGAGGCCAAGGCGGGCAGACTGCCTCAGGTCAGGAGTTTGAGACCAGTCTGGCCAACATGGCGAAATCCTGTCTCTACTGAAAATACAAAAACTAATAGCCTGGCATGGTGGTGAGCACCTGCAATCCCAGCTATTCGGGAGGCTGAGGCAGGGGAATTGCTTGAATCAGGGAGGTGGAGGTTGCAGTGAGCCAAGATCGTGCCACTGCACTCCAGCCTGGCGACAGAGCGAGACTCCATCTCAAAAAGCAAGTGTAAAGAGGAGGGAAGGAGAGCGGAGCCACAGAGCACACAGGCCCCTCCTTGGGAGTCTGGAGGCCTCCGCTCAGCTCCGTTCACCTGGTTTTAGCAAGCACGCCACCTCCTGGTGCTGCACGGGCTGGAGATGCCAGCAGCCAGCGATGTGTCTCAACACTGTCAGCCACATGTCAGGGCATGACTCTGGTATGCACAAAAGGTTGTACTTTATTTTCTTTTACTTCTAAACCCCTACCCTCCAGGCTCATGGGAAATTCAACCCCAGTCATTACTGGGCTCTTCTCCATGTCCAAGACTGGGCAAAGACCCCAGAGCCTCACAGAGCAGAAAGTGCTGGAGAGACCTCTCTGGTCATTAGGCCAGTCCTTCCTGGGGGCCACCAAGCCATGCTGTTCACCATCTCAAAAAACTTCAGAGCCTGGAGCAGAGGTGGGCGGTGGAATGCAGCTAGCATGAATTAACGTTTCAGCAGGTGTCTTACCTCTTAGCCTCCCCTGGCTGCCATCACCAAGTACCAAAGCCTGTGTGGCTTACACAACAGACATGTATTCCTTACAGTTCTGGAGGTGGAGGGCCAAAATCAAGGTGCTAACAAATCCAGTGTCTGGTGAAGGCCCTCCTGATTTACAGACCACCGTGTCCTCTCAGGGTGGACAGCAAGTGAGCTCGGGTCTCTCTCCCTTCTTTCCCAGCATGCACACTATTCCCAGCATGAGGCTCTGCCCTCATGACATCAAACCCTCCTCACCTCCCAAAGGCCGCACCTCTGCAGCTCCAGCAGTGTGCATTATGCAGGGCACACACGCACCCCATCACATCTTGAAACCGTCTTCCATCAGGCAGCTGCTCCTTTTGCCCTGAATGATGGCAAGCGCCTGGGCATGGCACATAGGGTCCAGCCCAGGGGCAGCCAGTGTGAGGCCGTCATCCCAGCCCCCACGCCGAGCTCGCATAGTCCATCACTCAGAGTGTCCTGTCTCCCGCAGTGCTCGTCGACCTGTGGGAAGGGGCTGCAGTCCCGGGTGGTGCAATGCATGCACAAGGTCACGGGGCGCCATGGCAGTGAGTGCCCCGCCCTCTCGAAGCCCGCCCCCTACAGACAGTGCTACCAGGAGGTCTGCAACGACAGGATCAACGCCAACACCATCACCTCCCCCCGCCTGGGTGAGTGTCTTGGCTGGCCCCAGTTCCCCGGGGCTGCTGCGTCCCCCACCCAGTGAGTCCTCCCTGATGGTGAGGCTCCTTCAGCCAGAAAGCCCCATCTTGGGCCCCACTTGTCACATGAGGCTGACATTTGTCAGTTCTATAGAAGTTTGAGAGATGGGATTCCATTCCTTGTTGTGAACGTGGTGTCTGCTTACTGCTGTCTCAAACACAGGACCCTGAGCATGCCCCGTGCCCCTCTGCCCAACACAGGAGAATGTTCTGCAAACATCGTAGGTTTCCTGTGCATGAGGAACGTGAAGGGAAGTGCTTCTTTCTAGAAACGAAGGATCCAGGGGCATCTTTCATGAGGCTGTGAGGACACACACGGGACACACCCGAGGCTGATGCTTGAGCAGCAGACAGGCGTGGTGGAGGGCTGGAGACTGCGTGAGTGGTGTGGCCCTGGGTGCTTGGCACCTGGCCTCTTCCCAGTCCATGCCCCAGCACCTAATGATCTGGCTGAGGGCAGGGCTCACGCCTGTAATCCAAGCACTTTGGGAGGCTGAGGCCAGTGGGTTGCCTGAGGTCAGGAGTTCAAGACCAGCCCGACCAACATGGTGAAACCCTGTCTCTACTAAAAATACAAGAATTAGCCGGGTGCAGTGACTCACACCTGTAATCCCAGCTACTTGGGAGGCTAAGACCGGTGGATCACCTGAGATCAGGAGTTCGAGACCAGCCTGACCAACATGGTGAAGCCCCGTCTCTACTAAAAATACAAAAATTAGCGGGGCGTGGTAGTACATGCCTGTAATCCCAGCTACTGAGGAGGCTGAGGCAGGAGAATCACTTGAACCCGGGAGGCAGAGGTTGCAGTGAGCCGAGATCATGCCACTGCACTTCAGCCTTGGTGACAGAGCGAGACTCCATCTCAGAAAAAAAATCTGATCTGATGATTCCTTCTAACAGTTTCTGCTTTGCTAAATTGAAATCCTGGAGAAATAATACAGGGGATTTCTAGCGTCTTTGCTCCTTGGTGGGGGAGGCCTTTGGGCTGGCAGAAGTGGAGTTGTGGCTTTTGCGAGCACGGGCCTGCTTGATAACTTCCAGTGCCCTCCCTTGGTACAACCAAGACCCTGAAGAATATTTGGGCCACTTGTATGTACTTGGACCTCGTGCTTTTAGGGGTCCTTTGATGTCCCTGTTCCATGTCATCCTGTTTTATAAATGCTTACAGTAATGGTACCCTCGGCCACAAAACAACAGTAAGCGCCACTTGGCTCAGAAGCAAGGGGACCTGTGCCCTCTTCCCTCAAGAGGCAGCCAAACGACCACTCTCTCATGTGGTTGAGTTATGGATGCATGGGTGTGTCCCTGTGACAGCAAGTGGCACCCCCAGTGCCCTGGCAGGAGGCATGGCCTAATCAATGCACAGGGGGGATGTATGCACCAGGTGAGGGAGTGCAGTCGGACCACCAGCCCTCCTTGTCAATGCACAGGGGGGATGTATGCACCAGGTGAGGGAGTGCAGTCGGACCACCAGCCCTCCCTATGCCATCCCTGACCCCAGGTGTTCTCTCTCTACTGTCCCCTTAGCTGCTCTGACCTACAAATGCACGCGAGACCAGTGGACGGTGTACTGCCGGGTCATCCGAGAAAAGAACCTCTGCCAGGACATGCGGTGGTACCAGCGCTGCTGCCAGACCTGCAGGGACTTCTATGCCAACAAGATGCGCCAGCCACTGCCGAGCTCGTGACGTGCAGCCTGGGGGTCGCTCAATGCTCAGACTCAAGGTCTGAAGCCTGGCACCCAGAGCGCGGAAAGCCCACCCACCCTCACCCGACCAGCGCACCAGCCCTGTGGCCACACCTCCACAAGGCTGCCCCAAGAATCCAGCCACCTAGAACATGAGCCTGGACTTGACGTTGGCAATTAGTGCTTCGGTACTCGATATATTATTAACAGCCACTGGATGGCTTTCTACAGTGAGGAAAAAATAGGCATGAGTCACAAAATAACTTTAATTTCTAAGATTCCAGGTACCTCGAAGGGAAGCACCTCTGGCAGACAGCCGTGAAGAGAGAGACGGCATTTGCTGCTCCCGTCTTGGCTTGCTTTTGACATTGCAATTCCCAGTGCTTGGTGGATCATGGAGGAAACAGCCCAAAAATGAGACACGCTAAGAGAGGCTTTATTCTGAAAGCCGGCGACACCCTGGAGGAAGGGGCAGGTGTTGGTGAGCCTCTGTCCACGGCTTCTCTGGAGCAGGCCAGGCTGCCCAGCCCACGTTTCTCTTCATCCACCCTCTTGACCACATGAGAACCAGGACGTTGCGTCCATGCCCAGCTCTGAAAACAGTCTCTAAACCCTGGGCGTTGTACTGGACGTCTCATCCCCGAGTGTGTAAATCTCTGCATGCCGACGAGGACACCAGTGCCACACAGTTCTCCACCCACCCACAGGGGAAGGGTGTCCAAGGGTGGCTGGGTTTGGGGAAGCACCTCCTTTTCAGAGCGCTGCTGTCCACCGTGTAGGGAAACAGAAGGCCCTTTCTTCTTCAAGGTGCTATGAAATGGGAAACGCTAGTCATGGCCATGGGGTCGCTTCCTAAGGCGAAGGTGAGCTTGGGCCAGCTTTGTTGGGGCGGATGGGCACCTGCCCGCCTTCCGGGAGCTTCCACTCTGCCCCACCCTTCAAGCATTGCAGCTTAGAGATGCTGTGCCATGTCCCAGGGGCTTTCTACCGACCTTGGCCATTTATCTGAAGTTAGGACGACATGTGGGACCTCTGACAACGCAAGCCCAGGCTTACGATCTGCAGAGCAAGGCCTGACTGCTCTACCCTGGCATGCAGCTAGCTTCCTCCGGGGGCCGCTCAGCCTGACGCACCAGGACCAGGAGAGCAGCGCCATCCGGCCGGCCTTGCTGCACACCCACCAAACCTTCCTGTAGCCCAGACTTCGTGGCACCCATCACCTTCACGGCTGTCATCATTGACCCATCTTTTTGGTGGGGCAAGGATGATGCATGGCAGAGGTCCTTCCCCCCTGCAGCCCTCTCACGCCTTGTAGCTGAGCTCTGCCCTCTCCAGCAGCCCAGAGCCATGAGCAGGACAGCCTCTTTGAGAGCACAGAGGATGGTAGAACCCCGCCTGCCCCAAGGAGGCCGGTTTTGCTCACCAACTTGGTGGGCATTTCATGGGTGCTTATGTTCTAGGACCTTACCTTGAGAAACACCTCCTCCATGATTTCAGACAGAAGGCCTCTCTGGGGCTAAGTTCCATGGGATCATCTCCAAGTGCTTGATTTACTGGTGCTGTGTGTGTTTGTATTTTTGCTGTTTGTTTGATGTCACAACCTTAGAGTTAGTTAGCTTAAATGAGAAAGAAACCTCTCTGCCCTCTCCACCCCGTCGTATGAGCTGTTGTTGTTGTTACTACCCCAGAGGCAGAGAAGTGGTAGGGACGTCAGGGAATTTCCTCACTTCCACATGAAGCAGTGAGAAGTGTTGAGAACCTTCCGTGGGTGCTCTGTGGAGAGAAGTGCACGTGAGGACGGAGTGACCCACCTCACCCCGGGGACCTGTGCAAAACACTGTCCTTCCCCCGTCAGGCCTGGCTGCCAGCACACTGCCCCAAATCCCAGTTTCCACAAAGCCCTCAAATTCTTGGGGAGCTGAGGTTCCATTTCCCTTATCCCCAAATGAACCATTCATTCCACCGAAAGACAGACCTGCAGCCCAGGAGCAGAGTCGGGCGAGCTCGCTAAAGAAGCCTTAGCCTAGCCTCCTGCCTGGTCACCCTGGCAAGGGCCTCACACCCTCAGAATGAAAACGATTGATTGACTGGGTTACTGTCAAAACACCCCCATTCGCGTCCCAGAGTCTGCATCTTCTTTTAGCTCATCTTGAAATCCACCAGCCCATCTTCTGTTTATGGCACGAGCAGTGATCTCCGTGAACCCATCATGACATTCTTTCCCCCTAAACGCTGATCACAGCAGTGATGTTTCTGTATGGTTCATACCCTATACTGCCCCTCAAGTACTGTACCTTTGTGCTTGCACACGTGTTACTAACTACAGTCTCACGATCCTATGGTGCTATTTTTATTGGTGCGAAACGAAACCCTCTCAGTTGACCACGGCTTGATATGATCAGAACACAGGAAAAGATCCTCTATGGCAACGCCATTGTTCTTTTCTCATTTCAGAGTCAAATGTATATATTTTCCATTAGTTAACTTGCATTACATACTGTACCCATGGTATTTTTGTTTTACTTTTTGGTGCTGGTTTTTAAAGAAAAAAAAGATGAACATTGGATGCCATTATACATGAAAAATTAATCATTTCATTGGAAGCAAGTTGAATATGTGTAATAAAATGTTTTTCCATAATGGTTTTAAGCTGTCTGTGAAGTAAAAGACAAAAGTCACAGCTGGTGTCAGAGATCACTGGGACATACAGTTCTCGGGGGTGACTGCATCTCCCTGAGCGAGTGCTAACAAATCTTTCAGTCCTGGCCTCATGGGGACACGAGGGTCTGACCATTGTGCCGTGGGCCTGTGCATCTGGTGCACAGTAGCCACCTCTCTGGCAGAGCAGCCCATGCTCCAGGACCTGTGCTGCAGAGTGCAGGCCCTGGCCATGCCAGCTGGACGGCCATGATGAGCTCTCCACCCGCTGCCCCCATAGCTCCCCTCCGCCAGCAGGTATGACAGAGGATCATGGCCCTGCACGTCACCCAGCACTGGGGACGGGACAGGGATGCCACACTTCCACAGTGGGAACAAACATGGCCACTGGGATCTCATCTGGGCCTGACGTGGAGCAGGCATGTCAGAGCTCATGGGGATGGGGATGGGAAGGCCACCTCCTCCTGGAGTCAGCAGAAAGCTCCACACCCACAACCTTTGCGCCCCCTGTTAAGACTAAAGCGGGCCAGGTGCAGTGGCTCACATCTGTAATCCCAGAACTTTGGGAGGTCGACACAGGAGGATCACTCGAGGCCAAGAGTTGATCTGCCTGGGCAAAACAGTAAGACCCCTGTCTCTACTAAAGTTAGCCGAGGGTGGTGGCACACTCCTGCAGTCCCAGCTACTGAGGAGGCGGAGGCAGGAAGATTGCTCATGCCCAGGAGTTGGAGGCTGCAGTGAGCTGTGACTGTGCCACTGTACTCCAGCCTGGACAACACAGCAAGACCCTCTCAACAAAAAAAAGAACTCACTAAAAAAATAAACTGACAGACAACACACCAGGGACCCGCAGCCCCCTGGTCACTGGAAAACACATGGTTTGTGTTAATTCTCAAGAACTATCACCCACCTGCATCCAGGACGTGTTAGAACCCTCGTCCTTCCTCCGTTCTGCCCTCCCTGAGGGGTTGGCTTTTAACTGCCCTGTCGACATGGAATTTCTTCATGAGCTGCGGCAATTCCTGGGTGGCCCCAGTGATTCCAGTTTGTTAGAGGAAATTGACGAGCTCTCCATTCGCAAGTGTCCAGTGGGCATCTGTTGGAGACCAAGCAATTCTTAGAACCGCAGAGAACGCAAAGGAACAGAAGTCCTGTTCAGGGGCCCACAGCCCCCACGAGGCAGAGAAGCCTGTAGACGCACACAGCTGGGAATGAGCCAGAGGAGCAGACCTACAAGACAGGAAAAGTCAGGTCGTCCTCTGTGGGTTTGTTGACTGACCTTGACACAGACTAGAAGGGCTGGGGTTGGAATCTTTTGTTTTTTGTTGTTTGAGAAGAAATTTTGTTCTTGTTGCCCAGGCTGGAGTGCAATGGCATGATCTCGGCTCACCACAACCTCCACCTCCCAGGTTCAAGTGATTCTCCTGCCTCAGCCTCCTGAGTAGCTGGGATTACAGGCATGCACCACCACGCCCAGCTAATTTTGTATTTTTAGTAGAGACGGGGTTTCTCCATGTTGGTCATGCTGGTCTTGAACTCCTGACCTTAGATGATCCACCCACCTCAGCCTCCCAAAGTGCTGGGATTACAGGCGTGAGCCACCGCGCCAAGCCTGCTGAGGTTGGAATCTTTTACTGCAGTGCCCTCTCTCTGTAACAGTCTCCGCAAAAGCCCTTGCATTTCTGCTTCCAGGCACAAATCTACCTGCATTTGTGTCCACCTTCTCTGCCTGACAAGGAAGCAGTCCCCAGCCCTCCTGGAAAGCCAGTTCTCCTGCCATCACTTGACGCCCCCTCACAGTTTTTAGGGCATTTACTGAAATATCCCCCTTGCAATCCCAGAGTCTCCTTCCTTCCTAATCAGGATTCTGACCTGCATGTAGCTAACCTCCTGGGGTTGAGAAGTCAACCTTCTCTGAAGCTTCTGTAGCATATCGTTAAAGCCTGGCCTGATCCTCAGCTCTTTCTGCCTTCTTAAGACAGAAGGGCCTCGTTCCACACTTCACCTTAAATTAGTGGTTAATCATCTATAGCATTTTTATTGTCTTTCTCCAACGCATCACTAATGCTGGCAACAGCCGCTTACTTTCTCTGCCTTAGAATGTCTATTTCCCTGTATCTCTCAAATGACTGAGCTATTGCACCACCAGTGAAGGCTTCATCATTGCCCATACGGACACCAGAGGCTTCCCTCCTGGGAGGTTGGTGAGGGTGGCATGGGGCGGGGGTCCTTGTATCCAGATGGCAAGTGATGGCAGCTCAGAAGTTCTATCTCAGGATCTGCTTCCTGGGACCATTCCTGGCAGCAACTGCCTCCGCTTGGGTGCTCAGGAGCCAGTCTGAGATGGAGGCTTGTGGGCAGGGACTGGGAGGTGCCCTCAGGAATCCCATAATGAGTGAGAAAGGATTTGGCACATGCAGGTACCATGGGGAGCTGTAGAGTGGAACAGCTGTCTTCACACTTGTCTCAGACAGAGGCAAGGGGCAGGCCTGCGTGTGTCACAGGACAAACGCCATCCTGAGAGTTCACTCTCTTCTGCTGAGAGGGTGCTGTGGGCAGACTGAGCTGTGAGCAGCCACCACTCCTGGCAGCTGGGGACAGCCGTCAGTCCTGAAGGGGGATCTGTATGGCACAGCACACCATACCCCACATGCCTCAAACTTAGATTTTTACAAATTCAATTCCCGGTTAACTGTGGCTTCCCCAAATCAGTAACCAACTAACGTCTGATATCAAAACATCAAAGTCACCTTTCTTTCCTTGGCTTCCCTTTCTATCCTCAACCCAATTCAGCCACAAACACCACTGGTTCCACCTCCAAAGGATGCCTCTAATCTGCCCACTTCCTATCTCCACTGCCACGTGGTTAGCAAGTCACAGACTTTCACCAGGAACACACAGTAGCTTCCTGTCTTAGTCCATTAGGGCCCAGCCTGGGTCATTTAAAAACAACAGAGACATGAGGCTCCCAGTTCCAGAGGCTGGAAGATCAAGACACCAGCAGATTCAGTGTCTGGTGAAGACTCACGACCTCTTGAGAGATCCTGCCTTCTCACCGAGTCCCCGCACGGTAGAAGGAGCGAACATACTCTCTGGGTTCTCTTAGTAGGGACTCTAATCCCATTCATGAGGGCTCCACCCTCGTGACCTCATCACCTCACAGAGGCCCCACCTCCCAACACCACTGCACTGAGGATGAAGTTTCAACCTCTGAATTTTGGAAAGACACAAACATTCAGACTATCACACTTCCTGACCATCTCCCTCACACACATTCTCCACACCCTAGCCAGGCTAATACCGGAAAAACATAAATCATAATAAAAACATAAGTGACATTCTCTGCTTAACACCCTCCGATGGTTTCTCACCCCTGTGGTCTTCTCGGACCCCTGAACCCCCCTTCTCCTGCCCAGTCCTTCCCACACAGGACACCCAGCCGGTCTTTTTTCTGCCTGCGAGCCTTCCACCCCACTCCCCGCCTTCGGCCTTCAGCAGGTGCTGCTCTCCACATAGGTAAGGCTCCCACCCGCATCCCACGGGTCCTTCCTCTGCTGACATCTCTGCATCCTTCATGTCTCAGCTCGCATGTGACCCCTCGCATAGCTGTTCCAAGCATCCAGCTAACATGACCTCCCAGTCATGGCTGCTGTCTTTAAGCCCCCTCTACTTGTCATAACCCAGAATGATCAACGTTTTCGCTGTGTACTCTCACTTTCCCATCTAGAAGGCAAGCTCCCATCACCACCACCGTGGAACTCACCTGGCACTGTTGTGTCGCTGGAGCCTGGTGCCCAGCATGTCCACCCACTAAGTGAATACACTTACCCTTCATTAGTTCCCATTTCTGTTGTTTACATTATTTTCAGATAAGCTAAAGATTGTATCAGGGCATGTTTATACTGGGTAATAAAAACATACTCTGGTTTTTTTTTTTTTTTTTGAGATGGAGTCTCGCTCTGTTGCCCAGGATGGAGTGTAGTGGTGCAATCTCTGCTCACTGCAACCTCCTCCACCTCCCACGTTCAAGCAATTCTCCTGCCTCGGCCTCCCAAGTAGCTGGGATTGTAGGTTCCGTGCCACCACACCTAGCCGATTCTTGTATTTTTAGTAGAGGCAGGGTTTCACCATGTTGGCCAGACTGGTCTCAAACTCCTGACCTCAAGTGATCTGCCTGCCTCGGCCTCCCAAAGTGCTGAGATTACAGGCGTGAGCCACCATGCTCAGCCAAACATACTCCAGTAATTTTTTTGGCTTGTACCTCAAATGATGCAAACATTTGGACAACCAGTTGTATATCGATAAGGAAAAGATGCTTACTGTTTTCCAGATGCTCCCCCTTCCCAACGGAGATAGGTTTCCAGGTGTCTGTCATGGTGATAAAAGTTGTTTTCTCACTTTTTCGTTTTATCAGTGGAATAGGAAAGTGACGACTCAGAACAGAGAACGTTCACGGTCTGGAGAGAATCTTTGAAAAGCCTGATGTGGTGCCATCATCTAGTGTCTCTAGAATAAAAGTTCTAACTGCATGGTTCACAGCATCCTCAGGACAAGCTCGCGTGCCAGCGGGGACACAGCATGGCATGGGAGCTCACCCACTCTGGAATTTCCTTAACCAGGGACCACGCTCATGCTTCCTGTGCTATAAACTAGTCATCCCCTGGCTTGGAAGCCCTCCTCAGAAAGGCATCCCCTTTCAGAGCCTAAGCAGCCACAACATTTAGGGGACACCATTAAAAAATGACCAAGAAGGCCAGACAAGGGGGCTCACACCTGTAATCCCAGCACTTTGGGAGGAGGATCAAGGTGGGAGGACCACTTGAAGCCAGGAGTTCAAGACCAGCCTCTATACAAAATAGAGGGCAACATAGCAAGACCTTGCCTCATTACAAAATAAAAAATTATCCAGGTGTAATTGTATGCTCCTATAGTCCCAGCTTCTCAGGAGGCTGAGGTAGGAAGATCACTTGCTTGAGCCCAGGAGGTTGAGGCTGCAGTGAGCCATGATCACGCCACTGCCCTGCAGGTTGGATGATGGAGACCCTGTCTAGAAAAAAAAAGAAAAAGAAGACTGAGAAACAGGAAGCTTTTACTCCTAGAATTTCTCAGGAGAACACTGGGATTTCCCTGGAAAAGACCAGACACTCGTGTCTGGGGGAATCTATCCCACTCTGGCAAAAAGAGGGTAAAGGACCCAGTGAATCAAAGAGTTCGTTGGAGGCCCAGTGCAGTGGCTCATGCCTGTAATCCCAACACTTTGAGAAGCCGAGGCAGGTGGATCACTTGAGGCCAGGAGTTCAAGACCAGCCTGACCAACACTGCAAAACCCTGTCTCTACTAAAAATAGAAAAATTACCTGGGCGTGGTGGTACGTGCCTGTAATCCCAGCTACTGGTAGGGGGCTAAGGCAGGAGAATCACTTCAACCTGAGAGGCGAAGTTTGCAGTGAGCAGAGATCATGCCTGCACAAGAGCTTGGGTGACAGAACGAGACTGTCTCAAAAAACAAAAAAACAAAGAGTTTATTGGTAGATAGAGCCCAGTACAGCCAAAACAAATCTCTTTCCTGGCAGAGCCACCAGGATAAACATCAGCCCTTTCCAGGGCTGCCACAGATCCCACGGTTACCATATTTACGTACAGCCCAGTACCGCTGTGACAAGGCTCAGGGAAGATGACAGTGTCCCTGAAGTCTCCAGCAAGCCCTTTCCCTCCCACCCCGTCTCTGTCTCCAAAATTTTCTCTTCTCCACGCATCCAAGCTTTCCCTCTCACTTTTCTGCCTCTTTATTGTGTCAGTATTTATTCTCTCCTCCCTCCCCACAGCCATCTCTCCTTCCCTCTTCCCTCCCTTTCCATTTCCTGTATTATTTCCCTCCTTCTCCAATTTAACAGGATTATCCACTTTTGACTTGGTTCCATCATAGATGCAGAACCTTCCACTCAGGGTCAGCTCATAGATCCCTGGAGACTGCAGAGCTGCCCTCTGGGCTTTGTTTCTACTGAGCCTGTAGAATACCAAGCACCCTTTAAAGATACACTTTCAAACTCCCCACCCCAGATCACCGCGGACCATTCTTTAGAAGTTTTAGAGGTCTCTGCGTGTTCACTTCCAGCTTATTTCTGTGTGTGCCAGTCACACGTTCAAAATCCTTTGGCTTGCGACATGGCCCCAGCAATTGGCTTTCTCGACACTGAGGTTAGTTTTAACATGCCAGCTGATAGTTATAAAAAAGCAATTCTGGAAATCTCGTCCAAGGATTGCTCTGTATTAACACATCATTAAAAGAGTAGATTGCAAAGTCAACATACAATTATAACTGTTGACCTATCAAATACTGAAAGATTTTGAAACCTCAGTGGGAGCCAAATGCCCTTTTATTAAATTGGGATACAGGGAAGGAAGAGTGTTACGAATGTTGCAATGGTGTTAGTTTGAGATGTTAGTAGGTTTTGCCAAGATTTTCTTTAAAAAAGAATGCAATATATCCACATTCCATTATAATGTTGCACTTTTATTCTATATATACCTACACTTACATATATACCTACATACAGTGCATGCATGTGAGGTGTGCCCACAGAGTTGACGTGGGACAACCTACTGTGGCTCATATATAATGGACCTAGAGCGATTTCAATGAGGTTCCTGCATCCTTTGGAGCAATGATTACATTGCTCAGTTAGGACAGAGGCTCCCAAAGCGGCTGCAACAGGCATCTGAAAATGTAAGTTATGGTATATAAAAATTTATATCATGACTCATATATTAAACAACCGTTTTACAATGCAAGTCCATAAACTTTTATTGAGCAGTGTGGCAGATGCAGGGTAGGGGATGAAGGATGAATGTGCAGTCCCCTGTCCTCAGGGACTCATAACAATATGTTACTGTGCCCTTCTCTTGGAAATGAGCGTCTCCGCCCAAATGTGGAAAAATATTTAAGTGAGTTCAAAACTAATACGGCCGTTGGCTCTGAGTGCAGAATAAACAAACCTCTGCCCAAGAGGAAATCAGATCCGCTGTCTTTCTGATCTAACTCAGCAAAACCAAGTTCTCAACGTTTGAATGCTTCCTTCCTAAGCATCCTCAAATGAACTTCGTGCCTCTGACGTTGCAGTGATCCCAAATGTCACTTCCCAATGGCATAGATTGTGCTTTCTGAGCGTACTGACAGGTCAGACCATTGAGGAATCCTGTGTGGCTCTGTCCAGAGCAAGCTGGCTGGTCAGGACGAACAGCTGTATGTATCTGTACAAGGCCGGTGGACAGGGGAGCTAGACTTCCACAGCTGTTTGAGGCTGCTCAGAAAGATCAAAGAGCAGGAAATCATGAAACACAATCAAGTAGATAGAGAAAAGAGCCAACAAGGACAAAAATCACAATTAATAAGCAAAGTGCTTACCATGGAAAACTCAAAGCCCTGCGCAAATGCTGGAGACAAAGGGCTCTAACAGGGGGCTGGCGAATGGGAAGGTCACGTGGAAGAGCTGTACCCCAAAGCCAGTGTAGAGAGGCAAAGGAACTTCTTTAAAAATCAAAGTGTCGATGGAGCGCGGTGGCTCACACCTATAATCCCAGTCCTTTGGGAAGCCAGGATGGATCACCTGAGGTCAGGAATTTGAGACCAGCCTGGCCAACATGGTGAAACCCCATCTCTGCTAAAAATACAAAAACTAGCCAGGTGTGGCGACGCATGCCTGTAATCCCAGCTACTCGGGAGGCTGAGGCAGGAGAACAGCTTGAATGTGGGAGGCGGAGGTTGCAGGGAGCCGAGATTGCAGCATTGCAGGCCAGCCCAGGTGACAGAGCAAGACTCCATCGGAGAGAGAGAGGGAGGAAGGAGAGACGGGAAGGAGAGGAGGGACAGAGAGGAAAGAGGGGAAAGAGAGAGGGAGGGAGGGAGGGAGGGAGAGAAGGAGGGAGGAAGGAGAGAAGGAGGGATGGAGGGATGGAGAAGAGGGACAGAGAGGAGGGGAAAGAGGGTGGGGAGGGAGGGAGAGGAAAGGAAAGAAAAGGAAAAGAGAAGAGAGAAGAAAAGAGAAAAAACAAAAGAACGAACGAACGGAAGAACGAGCAGTCTGCCAGCAGATGCCAGCAGGCATGGCGTAGTGCCTTTAAGTACTGAGAGCGGCTGTTCGGTGCAGCTGTCAGCTGTTCGCGGAACGCACTGCAGGGGGCGCCACTTCCTCCTTCTCCAGCGTCTCCTGCAGTTGACAGCTGTCGTGTCTCAGACTCCCAGCTCCTGCCTGGGCCTATGTCTCTCAATGAGCGGCTCCACCTTCCTCCATTTACAAAAGTGAGAAACCCGAGAGTCAGCCCATAGACTGGACAGCTCCAAGTCCTGTCACTTTGTTTTTGTTTTTTCCTTTTTTGTAGAGATGGGATCTTGCTATGCTGGTCTCGAACTTTTGGCCTCACGTGATCGTCCTGCCTTGGCCTCCCAAAGTGCTGGGATTACAGGCATGAGCCACCACACCCAGCCCATGTTCTGTGTTTTAAATTCTCACATGTCCATCCCTGCAGACACTGTCCTGGCTCAGGCCTGTTGCAGGAGCCTCCTGGCTAGCCTTGCCCCCGACTGCCTCACCAATACCACAGTAACTTTTCAGACCGCTGGCAGAGGGGATCCCTTCACTGCTTCCTACTCAAAAGCTCTCCCAGCTCGCCCTCCAGGCAATGTGCTGCCCCTGCTGTCCCTGCCCATGCCTGCCTGGGACCCCCAGGGTGCGAAGCCAGGGGCCTACAAACCAGGGCCCATGGCCACACTGCTCGGATACCCCCTCTGCCCAGTCTCTGGCTGTGGGGTCATTCCCAGCTATGCCACATCACCGCTTTCAGCAAAGCCTGCAGGTAACTCTGGGTGCCACACTTCCAACTACCGCGACCCAAAAGAATCTCATCCGATCTGCTCCGCCCCTCTGTAAGTTCACCCTTTAGAGAGACATAAGAATTCCAAGCAAGGGCAAAGCTTCTCCCGTGCACCCCCGCGTGTTGTTCTGGCAACTTCCCCAAGTCCTTGCTCTTCCGTGCATCCCCCATACCACGGCCCACACCACCCTGCCCTGCATGGCTCCTGGTGGGCACCGCAGCTGCCCCTTCCATTTCACCAGTCTCTTTTATGCCACACCCTGGTGGGTGCTGAGCAGGACATGGGCTGGGCCCCAGGTCCCCCACTCAAGTGACATGAAAGTCCTGTCCACACAGGACCCCCAGCCCTACCAGGGATGAGGATCCAGAGCTGAGGGGCACAGCCACGTGGAGGCCAGAGAGCTGTGCTCTGGGGCGTGAGGAGATGCAACCATGTCTTTTAGTTTCTGTTTCCTGATGCTTTGACATCTGGGGCCTTGCTGACCCTGAAGACCTGGCCCCTCCCAGGACTACTTCCTAGCGAGAGTAAAGAACTCACCTGAGTGTGCCTCTCTAATGCGAGCCAACCAATCCAGAAGCCACACCCCGGGCCTTTCAGATGCGAGCCAACCAATCCAGAGGCCACACCCCTGGCCTCTCAGATGCGAGCCAACCAGAGGCCACACCCCTGGCCTGTCAAATGCAAGCCAACCAATCCAGAGGCCACATCCCTAGCGTCTCAAATGCAAGGCAACCAATCCAGAGGCCACACCCCTGGCATCTCAAATACAAGCCAACCAATCCAGAGGCCACACCCTTGGCCACACCCCCATCCTTCCAGGCCCCACCTCGTTGAGTACAAGACAACTAGAGACAAGCCCAGCCCCCACAAAGCCTGCAGAAAGTATTCAGACAGGTCAACCCCCGGCCTATGTACCCCGCCTTGCCCAGTCCTTCCCCTGGAACCACAGTAGAGGCTCTTGTCCACGTTTTCTTCCTCTGCCTCTGCCTCCTGCCCAGCCCCGTGCTTCCTGGCACTGCCCCCCATGGTACACTCCCTTGTCTTGGGAACGGCGAGTAACAAACCATCTTTTCAAGGGCAGCTGCCTTCCAATCTGTTGGCCCTGCTGTTCCTCACACTTTGTCTTAACATATATTTTAAAACAAAGGGTACAGAAGAAAGTGGTCAGGACTCTTGGGAGAATTAGAGACAGGAACATGGGGCCCATTTGCAAGGACAGGTGAGTTCCAAGGGAGGGGAGCAGATGGATCACGGGTTACATCAAGGCAGATGGTCAGCGGGTACCTCTCGTCCTGCCATGCGTCACCTACCCACAGACCTGCCTGTGACCTGAGCTTCCTCCTCAGGTTAGGAAATGAGCCAGACTCTTCCAGGCATTTTTATTTATTTATTTTTTTGAGACGGAGTCTCACTGTGTCACCTGGCTGGAGTGCAGTGTTGTGATCTCGGCTCACTGCGACCTCCACCTCCCGAGCTCAAGCAATTCTCCTGCTTCAGCCTCCCAAGTAGCTGGGACTACAGGTGAGCACCACCATGCCCTGCTAATTTTTGTATTTTTAGTAGAGACGGGGTTTTACCATGTTGGCCAGGATGGTCTCGATCTCTTGACCTCGTGATCCACCTGCCTTGGCCTCCCAAAGTGCTGGGATTACAGATGTAAGCCACCGCCCCCAGCCCCAGGCTCTCTTTTAAAGGTGAACACACCAGTAAATCAAATACCAAAGTATTTCTTTTCATTCTAATGCAAGCATTCTGGAGTCTTCTGTACCTTCTATCTACGCACCCCGCACTCCAGCCCTGCGCAAGGCTCTAACACACGGCGGTATCAGAACTAAAACTGCCTCCCAGACGATGCGATGCTAGCTGCAGGGCCTGCGTCCGGAGGCAGACTGATGGGTGAACCCACCTCAAAATGAGATCCTGCTTGGCTTTGAGTCATGAAGCCCCCTGAAAGTCATCTAGGACTGTCAGCCACTCTACGGAGTGGGTGCAGCCACATTCCACACCAGGAAGACCAAAGCCAGAGAGGCTTTCACATCTCTCAGAGCCACACAGCAAAGAGTGATCCACTCTGCTTAACGCAGTCCATGGAGACTCAGAGAGGAGAGGACATCTGAAGGAGAAGTGAGGGTCTGGTGGGCAGAGGAGAGGATGGGCTTTCCGGGCAGAAGGGACGGACTGTGCAAGGGAACAGAGGAGGGTGCGAAGTTGCTGGCACGTGGGGTGCAGCACTGAGGGGTTGACAGCAATTGAAACCAGAAGTGCAAAGACCAGTATGTTTCCAGTTCTGCCCCCCACCTCCAGGACCCACCGCAGGGCCTGGTGCAGAAGGAGGACTCAATAAAGATTTCCTGATGAATGAACGAGTTCAAGACACAGCCATGGACAGATAACGTGGGACCTCGCATGCCAGACCAATAGCATTTTGCCTTCTGCTCAGAGCGGGCCAGCTGGGCTCCAGGCAGAAAGGGACACCTAATTAGACCTTCTTGCTTCTGCAGAGATCATGCGGGGATAGCCAGGGGTGTTTCTGGGCTAAGCTGGATGAGCTGGTTAAGCCATGCTCTTGAAATGAATAGCTTGCACTGTTTGTCCCCCATGGACAAAATGCGCTTTGTGGAGCCTGTCTCATTATTCCTTGCAACATACATATGCAAAGCATTAGCTGGCAGACTCCCCCACTCCCGCGTGTTTAGAGAGTGAAGATTTGTGCCAAGGTCACAGAGCACGTGAGGGGTGAAACTGAAAGCAGCAGTGACCCTCAGCCCCTTGTCCTAACCGTGCTCCTCTCTGATGTTTTCCCCCTTGCTTCAGCCACGGACCAAGGCTGACCTACCAAACTATGACTCAGCTCCTACCAAACCATGACTCAGCTCCCATCTGCCATTTAGGCCCAGGGCAGGGTCTCCTCCTCCAGGTGGCTGGAATGCCAGCTCTCTGCAGGAGACTGCAGCTTGCTTATCATGGTGTGGCTCTGTCCTGCAGTGACTGTCAATTCTGGGGGCCAGGCAAGTTTCAAGCCCCCGAGGGGAGGAGGAGATGGCTCATGTATTTCTGGAAGAAAGCAGGGAGGAGGTAGAAACTGGACCCAAATGGAAGAACCTGGCCTAGCCCTTGGGAAGTGACCAGAAAGCAGACTCCTTGACCTCCAGAAGGCCCCTTATGTGATTCCCGATTCTCATTCTGACACCAGAAAGCTGGCCTCTCAGTTCCACTCCACAATTTTAGCAAGTATTTAGTGAGCTATCCTATGTGCCAGACACTGCACTAGCCACCATACACGTGGCAATTTCCACATCCACAATAGCATGGGCTCTGTGCTAAGCACGTTAGAAGTCAAGAGATTCAGTGGTAGACATGACTGACACAGCCCTGCCCTCGTGAGCTTATGGTCTGAAATCGCTGTATTTCAGAGAGTCAGTGAAATCTAGTTGTGGAAAGACCACAAATCAGTCAGAGAGACCTAGATTCAGGACACATGTCCAGCTTATCCCCAGCTGAGTACTAAACGATGTGAAAAGGGAAGTTTGGATTGACATCAAGACACACGGATACCATGTGCCAAGGTAACACCTGACCCCAAACATCAAACCAAAACCCCTTACCCATAGTATGGATGTAAAAGAGCTGGACTTCGGTGATTAAGGGATTTCTCTGGAGACAGCCACTGGTGTGCTGTGAGCCTCATTCCATCTCTGCCAATGAGGAGAGGGAGATGGTGCCGCCTGCCCCTTAGGCCTAGAAGAGGGTGTACATGAAGATCTTGAAAGGGACTTCATACCATATATGTACCCGTATGTTTAAGCAGCATGACGGATGGGTGCCTGGCCCGCAGCTGAGAAATCTAGGGGCAAGAGATGGGCCCTGTGTTGGCTGGGGCTGCCATGACAGAAAACCACAGACAGAGTGGCTTCAACAAAAGAACTCTATTTCTCACAGTACTGGAGGCTGAAGTCCCAGATCAAGATCCAGCAGGGTTTGGTTTCTGGCGAGGGCCCTCTTCCTGGCTGGCAGACAGCTGCTGTGTCCTCCCACGACCTTTTCTCTGAGCATGCTTGGAGAAGGAGTGAAGGAGAGCTCTCGGTGTCTCTTCTCATAAGAACGCTAATCCCACGGATCACAGCCCCACCCTTATGGCCTCATTTAACTGTAATTACCTCCTTATAGGCCCTGTTTCCAAACACAGTCACATTGGGAGTTAAGGTTCAACATATGATTGGGGGGCCAGGGGACAATTCAGTCTATAGCAGGCAACCTAGCTACTTTGATGGCAGAGGAAGACAGGCAGCCACACCACACCAGCACCAGCCTGCACTTCCAGAGTGTTTCGGCCTAGAGACCATGGGGGCTGTGTATGAGGGGGAGCCTCTGTGGGACAGCTTGGTTCCTGTCCAAGGGAACTGTGTGGTGAGGGACAATAGGAGAACAACAGCTCTGATCCACCAGCATCCCTGGAGCTGAAGGACTACTAACTGCAGTGGAGAGAAGCCCATCTTCCACATCAGCCTGCAGGGGACAGATGCCAGCAGGTAACAGGGTGACGGGCGTGTATCTCAGGCCACCTATGAACGTGCTCTAGGAGGAAAAGTCAGCTTTTAGCACTTACAAGGCCCAGAGGACGTTCGTATTCAATAGCTACATCAGTACCTGCCGAGAAGAACCCTGCTGGTCCCTTTTCCCCTGCACCTGCCCCCAGGCCATAGAAGACGAAGAATTTCCAGGTGGGGAAAGCACCAACAGGCTTACTGTGGACTCTTCCTCCAGGCAAGCTTCCTCTTGAAGCCAGAAGAGGAAGAGTAGATTCAACTTCACATGAAATTCAGAGTTGTATTATGCTACGAGACTGGATATTTTTATTAGTGACTCCAGACTGTATTTTGCAACTTAAGTTGACTTGAGAAAGTTGACCGGGAAAC
Organism: Cheracebus regulus; assembly: GCA_963574635.1. Lineage (NCBI taxonomy): Eukaryota > Metazoa > Chordata > Mammalia > Primates > Pitheciidae > Cheracebus > Cheracebus regulus. Next base: position 15,413 of record CAUYQU010002431.1, on the reverse strand, counting down.
TATTTTTATTACCTTGGAGAGACCAAAAAAATTCATGGACCAAAACTTTGATCCAGGGTCAGGAGAAGAACTGGTCCCAAAGAGTGAATTTATAGGGACGGTGCTTCATGGGGACTCCCCACCTGGAATTTGTATGTGTTCAATGCCACAGGTACGCATGCTACACGGTTTGCCATCTTAAAATAGGGATAATACAATTTGCCATGGAAGATTGCTCTGAACATTAAACTACATATGTTAATGTCTGCAAGACACCTAGGGCAATACCTGGCACTCAGTAGGTCTGAAGACATGGTAACCAGTGTGACTGTTGTTCACGATCTTGGTAGCTGTACCAAGAACATTAAGCAGTACTTGGAGGTTAGAAGTCTCTGCAACTGAGCTGGCCTTGTGTCTTTTTCCTCCAAAGTTGACTCTCATGATAAGGTCAGTTTCTAGTACTACAGGGTTCCGAGGAAGTCCCAAACTGCAAGGAAATCTGAACTCTCTCTCTCCCTAGCCCAATACCTTTGAATTTTATGTGGAAATCTTAAACCTCTCCTTTTTATTTGGCCTCATTTGGAGCTTTGAAAATATAAGATATGCCATATATGGTTTCTCCCCAGACTCATGCTGAATACTAGTCACTGTTTTCCAGAAACTTCGGCATCTGCTCAGCTATCTAGCCCCTGGGATCACCGCAAAATTGGACTAATACCAAGGACCGGTTACCACAATACGTCATCTACTCATGAATACCGTTAAGTGAGCTTGGTTTCAAGAAACCTTAAACCTTCAACCCGTAGCTCACTTCAGTCTTTTCTTGGCATTCCAGAACATGATTAATGGTGATGTCGTGCCACAAATAAGTTATACATGGCTCAGAACTCTAATTCACAATTGATTAGTCCATGAACAATAGCCCTGAGTAATGTAGTGTTAATGGCCAGCCCCGGTGGTCTGTTCCTACCAGAAACCCATTACCAAGTCCACCCTGTGTTTTACAACATCCCTACTGGAGCCAGTGTCTGCTTATGGGGGCAACTGCTTTGTTTAATGGTTACTAACCATGTGCAATTAGCTAGAGTAGAAGAGACACGTTAGAGGTTACTGCTTCAGCCTCCTAGTGAGAGGATGGGAAATACGATTTTTTTTCCTTAAGTCAGTTTCCCTTCAAGTGGATTATATTCCCATAGACTGGGAAACAGATGCCTTCACATTGTGCTTGGGATGAGGACAGGAAGAAAAGACAGCCTATGACCAGTGATCTCCAAAGGCAGCCAGGGTCAATGGCTGCATGGGAAGGAAGTGAAACTCTTACAGGCCTGCAGGATGAAATGGAAGAATGTCTGAAACTATAGGGACGGAAGATAAATTAGACAGTGAGGAGGAAAGAATGGAAAGAGAGGAGGGAAGATGGCAAAGAAATGTGAATCCACATGAAGAAATAAATAGCACTGATAAAGTTAACTTCATAGGTAGATATAAGAGACAGTACAACTGGAATTTTTGTTTTTAACTCCTTTTCTCCTATTTGTTTAAAAAGGCAACTATATGAAACAAGCCTCTGTCAATGGACATGTAATGTATAGAAATATAATTTGTAAAAATAAGAGCATAAAAGAGACACACTAACAATTACCTGAGAAAAAATCAAGAAATAATCCCATTTAATAATATCTATCAAAAAAAATAGAAATAACTAAGGAGGCTAAAGACCTATACATTGAAAACTGTAAATCACTGATAAGAGAAATTGAGGGAGATATAAATAAATGAAAAGATATCCTGTATTCCTGAGTTGGAATAAATAATATTGTTAAAATGTTCATACTACCTAAAGTGATAGATTCAATGCAACCCCCATCAAAATCCCAATGACATTTTTCACAGAAATAGGAAACAATTCTAAAACTCACCTAGAATCATAAAAGACCCCAAACAGCCAAAGCAATCTTGAGCAAAAAAAAAAAAAAAGGAAAAAGAAAAAACCAGAAGCATCATACCACCTTACTTCAAAATATACTACAAAGGTATAAAAATCAAAACAGCATGGTACTGGCCCCAAAACAGACATATAAACCAAGGAAACAGAATAGATAGCCCCGAAGTAAATCCACACATTTGCAATTGATTTTTTCACAAAGATGCCAAAAATACATGATGGGGGAAAGACGGTGTCAATTAAATAGTGCTGGGGAAACTGCATATCCACATATGGAAGAATGAAATTAGATCCTTATCTCACACCATATACAAAAATAAACTCAAAATGGATTAAAAACTTAAATGTAAGACCTGAAACTGTTAAACTATTAGAGGAGAACACAGGAGGCAGTTTGATGACACTGGTATGGGCAATGATTTCTTGGAAATGACCCAAAAAGCACAGGCAGAAAAAGCAAAAATAAACAGGATTACATCAACCTAAAAAGTTTCTGCACAGCAAAGAAAACAGCCAACAGCATAAAGAGACAATTTACAGAATAGGAGACAATATTTGCAAACCATACATCTGATAATGATTTAATATCCAAAATATCTGAAGAGCTCAAGCAACTCAATAGCAAGAAAATAACCTGTTTTTAATGAGCAAAGGACCTGAATACATTTCTCAAAAGAAGACATACAAATGGCCAAGAGATATATGAAAAAATTATCAACATCACTAAATGTTAGAGAAGTACAAATTAAAACCACAGTGAGATTTCACACTTATCAGCATAGCTATTCTCAAAAAGATGAAAAATAGCAAGTGTTGGTAATGATACGGAGAAAAGAAAACCTTTGTACATGGCTGTTGGGAACATTGGTGGGAATGTAAATCAGTACAACCATTATAGGAAACAATATGAAGCCTTCTCCAAAAATTAAAAATCGAACTACCATATGACCCAACAATCCCACTACTGGGTATATATACAAAGGAAATAAATATGTCAAAGAGATATCTGCACTTCCATGTATACTGCAGCATTATTCACGAAGGCCATGATACAGAAACAACCCAAGTGTCCAACAACAGATGAATGAATAAAGAAAATGTGGCTGTATATACAAAATGGGATACTATTCAGCCTTAAAAAGAAGGAAATCCTGTCATTTGCAACAACATGGATGAACCTGGAAGGTATGATGTTAAGTGAAATAAGCCAATCACAGACAGACAAATACCACATGATCTCATGTATCAAATCTAGGCTGGGCATGGTGGCTCAGGCTTGTAATCCTAGCACTTTGGAAGGCCAAGACAGGCAGATTACTTAAGGTCAGAAGTTCGAGACCAGCCTGGCCAACATGGTGAAACCCTGTCTTTACTAAAAACACAAAAATTAGCCAGGTGTGGTGGTACGCACCTGTACTCCCAGCTACTAGGGAATCTGAGGAACAAGAACTGCTTAAACCTGGGAGGCAGAGGTTGCAGTGAGCCAACATCAAGATCATGCCACTGCACTCCAGCCTGGGTGACAGAGCATGACCCTGTCTGAAAAAGAAAAAAAATTATGGGGTGTTGTGGAGATATCGGTCAAAATATACAAAATTCAGATATACAGGAGGAAAAAGTTCAAGAGATCTATTGTACACCATGGTGACTATGGTTAGCAATGTACTGTATATTTGAAAATCACTAAGAATATAGATTTTAAGTGTTTTCACCACAAAAAAAAGATAAATACTTGAGGCAATGCATGTTAATTAGCTAAATTTAGCCATTCTATAATGTATACCTATTTCAAATAATGTTATATACCATAAATATTTATAGTTTTCAACATAAAATATTAATTTTAAGAAGTCCTATTACAGAAGAAGTCAAAGGGAAGAGATTTAAAAGAAGCCACCAGAGCACTGAGACAGAAAGACTCTAGACCCTAATATCATGAAACTCTGTATGATCTATAGAATTCCTGCATTTCACTGTTACATGGGAGATAAATAAACTTCAGTGTTGTTAAAAAACAAACTTCCAGCCTCACATAGGCTGGCAGAGGTTGAGGAGGTAAGGCTTGGCAAGTCATTATGGTAGAGACAGGAAATAGAGGAGATACAGGTGGTCAAAAGTAAAAATAAACTGAGTAAGGAAAACCTGGGCTTGAATCTCAGTCGTGCCCTTTTTAAGGCATTTGTACCTTAGAAAAGTTACTTAACTACACTAACTGCCAATTTCATCATCTATAAAATGAGAATAAATATACCTAACTTTCAGGTTGTTTTAAGACACGGTGGGTGTGGTGGCTCATGCCTATAATCCCTGCACTTTGGAAGGCTGAGGTGGGCAGATCACTTGAGGTCAGTTTGAGACCAGCCTGGCCAACACGGTGAAACCCCGTCTCTACTAAAAATACAAAAATTAGCCAGGCATGGTGGTGGGCACCTGTAATCCCAGCTACTCGGGAGGCTGAAGCATAAGAATTGCTTGCACCCGGGAGACAAAGTTTGCAGTGAGCTGAGATTGCACCACAGCACTCTAGCCTGGATGACAGAGTGAGACTCCATCTCAAAAAAAAATAAGAATTACTTATAATGACTAGTTGATATAATACACTATTATTTTTAAAAAGAGCATGAGGAGGGAGGAAAGAACAGAGCTATATAATAACAAAGTTTTTGCATACTATTAAAGTTAAATTGATATTATTACATACTAGATTGTTATAAAAAAAAAAAAAGATTTTAATGGTAAATTCCCAGGGCAACCACTAAGAAAATAACTCAAAAACATATTGTTAAAGAAAAAACAAGGGAATTGAGATTGTACATAGAAAGTATCTTTTTAACAGAAAAGAAGGCAGTAATGATGAAATTGAAGAACAAAAAGATATGACTTATAGAAAAGCAAACAGCAGAATGGCAGACATAAATTCTACCCTATCAGTAATTATATTAAATATAAATGTATTAAACTCTCCAATTAAATGGCATAGATTGCCAGAATGGATTTAAAATAAAAACATGATCCAACTATGTTGTCTATGAGAGACTCACTTTAGAGTCAAAGTCACATATGGGTTAAAAGTATTAATAAAAGGATAGCAAAAGATATGCCACACAAACAGTAACCAAAAGAGAGTTAGAGTGGCTATAATAATTTCAGACAAAATTGACTTTCAGTGAAAAAGTGTTACTAGAGACAAGGAAGTAATTTTATGATGATAAAAGAGTCAATCCATCAAGAAGATCTAACAATCAGAAACATAAAATAGTAGAACAATGTCATCAATCTACTATATTTAACAGATATTTATAGAACACTCCACCCAACAATAGCAGAATACACATTCTTCTCAAGTGCATAGAGAACATTATCCAGGATAAACTATATGCTAGGCCATAAAACAAGCCTCAATAAATGTGAAAGGATTTAAATCATACAACACATGTTCTCCAACTATAATGGAATTCAGTTAGAAATCTATAATAGGGAGAAATTTGGGAAATACACAAATATGTGAAAAATTGAACAATATACTCCTAAATAACCAGTGAATCAAAGGATAAAGTGTTAGGGAAATTAGAGCATACTTTGAGATAAATGAAAATGAAAACACACTCCAAAACATATTGAATGCAGTTAGAATGGTGTTCAAAGAGATATTTTTAGCTACACATGCTTACACATCAAAAAAGATCAAGTAAATAACCTAATCTTCAACATTAAGAAACTAGACATGAAGTACAGATTAAACTGAAAGCAAGCATGAGAAACTGAATATAACAATAAGTGTGAAACAACTGCTACAAAGAGAATAAAATACCTAGGAATACAACTAATAAGGGATGTGAAGGACCTCTTCAAGGAGAACTACAAACCACTGCTCAAGGAAATAAGAGAGGACACAAACAAATGGAAAAACATTCTATGCTCATGGTTAGGAAGCATCAATATTGTGAAAATGGCCATACTGCCCAAAGTTACTATAGATTCAATGCTATCCCCATCAAGCTACCATTGGCTTTCTTCACAGAATTGGGGGGAAAAAACCTTAAAATTCATATGAAACCAAAAAAGCCCACAAAACCAAGACAATCCTAAGCAAAAAGAACAAAGCTGAAGGCATCACGCTACCTGACTTCAAACTATACTGCAAGGTTACAGTAATCAAAACAGCATGGTACTGGTACCAAAACAGAGATACAGACCAATGGAACAGAACAGAGACCTCAGAAATAATACCACACATCTACAACCATCTGATATTTGATAAACCTAACAAAAACATGCAATAGGGAAAGGATTCCCTATTTAATAAATGGTGTTGGGAGAATGGGCTAGCCATATGCAGAAAGCTGAAACTGGATCCCTTACGTACACCTTATACAAAAATTAACTCCAGATGGAAAGTTCAACATTCTTTCATAATTATATATATAAAAAAACTCTTAACAGTTTAAGTATAGAAGGAAAGTTCCTCAAGATAATAAAGGCTATTCATGAAAAAGACACAGCTAACATCAAACAATGGGGAGAAACTGAAAGCTTCTTTTGTCTTCTTCTCTGCAAACTCAAGAAACCCGCCAAGTTGAATGGTATGTTTGTATTTTCAGGTGACTACGAATGATGTGGTGTTAGAGATTTTGTCCTGCTTCTTACTTTCCTCACTCAGTGTTAATTTTAAGGCTGTAGCCACAGTGATGGGTGTCCACCCTGTTTGTGGCTGTGGGTAACCCATGTGACAATCTGTCATTTCACTCTCCCATTCCGCAGTGATGGATGCCAGCCTCTAACTCTCCACTGTCCCCAAACAATCCTGTGATAAATCACTTCTTCTCGGTCCCTTTGTGTGCAAATCTTTGGGACATGTGCCCATGAACAAAATGTCTAGCACTTGAATTACACAGCTATCAATGTCACTAAGCAGAGCAAGATCCCCTCTAGACTGTACTCAGGTACCTGTCAGCCAACAGCACATGGAATAGCCTGACCTTCACATCCCTGTGGCTAGCACAGGCTGAGAGAGGGGCCAGGGCAACTTGCAGTCTAGATATCAAGGAAAAGCCATCGTTCCGAGGTCCATCCCCTGAAAGGCGGCATCTCCTCAGTGTCATCCTGTCTCGTCTTTTTCTCACGCAGGGTCCTCCCTGGGGGATACAGTTCTCCTCCTCATCCCTCAAACTTCTCACACCCCAGCATGGGCCTCCCTACCACAAACTTGGCATCTGGGGTGGGTACACAGGAAGGGGGGCGAACTGGCCAACCTCAGTGGCAGAGCAGTGGCTTTGGCAATGTGGTGGGAGAAGACAGCCAGGAGGGAGATGAGCTGTCACCCTGGATGAGCCTTCAGAAGCAGCGTTCAAGGTACCCCCTCCCAAGTCTTTCATCTGATGCTCACCACAGCCCCCGGGGAACCGGGATGTGTTAAGTTGAGGAACCTCCACGCCCAAGTGAGGCAATTTGCCTCTAGGAGGGACTGAGTTGAGGCCAGAACCTCCTTGACTTTGTTGACATTCAGGAGTCAGTGGAACAGGGGTGGGAGTCGGCAGCTTGCTCCCAAGAGAGGAAGAGAGAAAGGGGGAAAAGGAGTCAAGCCAGCAACTCCAGATAAACAAGCAGATTCCCAGGGTTTGGCCCCAGGGCAGCTGAAAGCCAGCAGCTCAGGCAAAGGCTGTGATGGGTGGTCCTCCAGAAGAGCTTCAGAGGAACATGACAGCGTCACCATCATTTGTCTCCCTGGTGCAGGGCCCACTCATCTACCGTTTGCTTAGAAAGAACTGGTTCCCCAGAGGAGAGGCTATTTGGCTAATTGTGCACAATACGTAGAACTTTCTGCACAGTCAAGTCCTGCGCATGGACCCCATCACACCGGCCAGTCCAGGCCCACGTGGCCACCTCTTCGCCTCCAGCGAATGAAGCTGGTACAGCTGTCGGCAGAGGCCCGAAGGGGGCTTTTGGGGAACCTGCCCCTTGGATGGAGGTTTTTGTGCACGTTTTTATTGTGGATGGGATCAGAGACCGTTTTTCTGTCCCCTACTCTGGCATCCATGGGCTGTCGCATCACCATGTCTGCTTTCGGGCAGAAAACCGCCTCCAGGCAGGCTCCCAGGGAGGACTCTAGCCTGACCTGGAGAGCTCGGGCTAGAGGGAGAGCGGGGCTGGAGGACACAGGGGAACAGTGGGGACAGAAAGGCCCTCACTAGACCCAGCAAAACACAGACCCTTGGCTTGGTGTGGGCAGCTTTCTCCAGCCCCATTTGTTTCCATCTGGAAACGTTTATTTCCCCAGTTGGACACTCAGAATCTCGAATGACATCAAGGCCACGGACAAAGCTCTCCTCCTCTGCAGAGCATTCTTTTCACGAGCCTTCAGAGCATGAGAGTTTGGAGGAATTCTAAGCAAGGGTTGGTTTGCTGCAAACGGGCATCATCAGGTGTTCCTGTAGCCAGGGAAACAGGAAATGGGGACAGAGGGTTTAGAGGAGAGGGATGACAGTGGAGCTTTGAGTCCCTGGCGTCCAAGAGGGGAGAAGATGGATGTGGCACGTGTGTCCAGGGCCCAGACTGAAGGCCCTGGACGGCAGAGAAGACTGGGGCTACAGGGTCAGGTCATGGAGCAGGAGGCCTGTGCACCAGAATGCACCATGAGGCTACCATCTGGGGGCCAGCAGGGGCAGCTGAACCTCATCAATGCCTAGGGTTTCTGGTCACCTCCTGCCTGTGCAGAGCTGTGGACAGGAAGCTGGACCAGCAGTTAAAACCCGAAGAGCAAGAGCAGGAGAGCTCGCCACAGCCACACCGTGCCAGCCCCTCTTCCTGAACCCCAACGTTAGAAGAGCAGTTCCAGGAAGCAGAAGAGTCATGTGCAACTGCCCCTACCCCACTCTCCATCTACGAAAACACTAGGTTTAGCCTGCACTGGGAGAGATTCACGTTTCAAAATCAGCTATCAGGGAACTTCTATTTACAGCAATCTGAGAAACTAGGTAACCCGAAAGCCACGCCCACTGCAATATGCTCAGAATTGCTTGGTATGATGGAACAGACTTTGAATGCAGAGTTAGTCCTACAGAAAGCGAAGGCCAAAAGGTGAACCAGGAACTAACAATCAGATCTACAAGTTTATGAGCTCCCCACTCACCAGGGCTGCCCTGGGAAGGACTGGTATCCTCTAACTCAGCGGCCTGGGTAGTTTGATTTTGTTTTCCTGAGACAGAGTCTCGCTCTGCCACCCAGGCTGGAGCACAGTGGCACAATCTCTGCTCACTGCAACCTCCACCTCTAGGGTTCAAGTGATTCCAGTCCTTCAGCTCCCAAGTAGCTGGGATGACAGATGGGTACCACTATGCCCGCCTAATTTTTGTACTTATTTTTAGTAGAAATGGGGTTTTGCCACACTGACCGGGCTGGTCTTGAACTCCTGGCCTCATGTGACCCACCTACCTTGGCCTCCCAAAGTGCTGGGATTACAGGCATGAGCCACCATGCCTGGCCTCAGGACTTGGGTTTTAATGCCATGAGGAACTGGAGAGGAAGCCTTGGACCTGCTCCCACCACATTCATAAATGAGGGGTCCTTCAAGGGCAGGATGCGCTCTCAGTAAACATCATCGAGAAGAAAATTCCCCCATTGGCAGTTATGTCAGGGATATTAGACTTGGCCTGGGCTCCGAGTAGGAAAAATGATTCTCCTGTGAATTTGTCATCATAGGCTCATACTCATGTGATGGGATTAGGCTGTATATGACATGCATGGGCCAAGAAAACTCCAAGTCAAAACATGGATGTGCAAAGCAGTCCTGGGCTGGTGATACCCCCGAGCACCTGGCTGAAGCAAATCCAGAAGGGCTCTGGGGGACCCACCCTCATGTAAGGCACAGACGATTCCCTTAGATGAAGTCCCTATTAAGACCAGCACAGAATCCCAAATTACAAAAACACACCAACTCCAAGTCAATAAACTTTGGGGGTGGAAAGACAGCGCAGAATAATCAAAACCGAGCCTACAAAATACTTAGGCTTAAAATCACTAAAGACCTAAAATAAGGAAGAAAAGCAGCAAAGATCAAGATACATGAAAAAATCAGTAAATTTTTTAAAGTATCATTTCCAGAAATTAAAAGTTTTTTAATATAATTCTTGAAATAATAGAAATATCTCTGCAGATGGGTTAGCACTGATTCTCAAAGTTTATCACAGCTTAGCATCTCCTGGCCAGCTTGTTAAACACAGACTGCAGGGCCACCTCCAGAGTTTCTGGGGCAGGGCCTGAGAATCTGCATTTCTAACAAGTACCCAGGTGAGGCTGCACTGATGATCTGGGGACAGCAGGTTAGGCTGATTAACTCTGGCCATAGACAAAATTCTGCCTGACCAAAAGTGTTTGACAAGTTAGTGAATAAAGCTGGGTTATGTTAATAGACCTTCTATCCAGGGGAAAGGACTTTCAACAGCACACAGCTGAAAGCAGTAACAGAAAAATAAAGCCACTTCCACGTGCATGTTTCAAATACACTTTCAGGAGTTTCAATAGTCTAAATAGTCTGTCTCTTGTCCAAGGTTACAAGAGACAAAGAACATTATGTATTGAGAAGAGATTCAATACAGCAAGAATATATAAACATTTAGCACTTAACAGAATATGCAAAGCAGAAAGGGACAGGATTGGAGGGAAAAATCGTACTACAAAAATCGTTGGAGATCCCAGGCACCCACTTTCAACAATGAAAAGAACCACCAGACAGCAGAAAGGAGATGAGAGGCCAAGTAGACCCAACGCGCACCGCCCGGCCCCCGTGTATTTCAGCTGAGGCCTGGGATGGGAGCCCGACAGCAGCTGAGTTAGTGGACCCACGGCTGCTGCCACAAAGTACCACGAACTTGGTGGCTTCCAACAACACACGTTTATGATCTTACAGTCCTGGAGGTCAGAAGAGTAAAAAGAGGTCTCACCGAGCTGAAAGAAAGCTGCTGGCAGGGCTGCGTTTCTTTCTAGAGGTTCTTGGGAGAACCCAGCCCCTTGCCTTTTCCAGCTGCTAGACAGAGACCACCCTGTTCTGTGGTCTGTCCTGTCCTCAAAGACAGAAAACTGGACTGAGACCTCCTGGTGCTGCCTGCCTGCCGTCGCTGTTCACTCTCTCCTCCCAATCTTCCATTATAGGGACAGGTGATTGCATTGGGCCCACCTGGGTAACCCAGGCTAATCTCCTTAACCCATTAAGCTCCCCATCCTCAGCCTTTTCTTCTGTCAAATGGAGAGTTGAATCCCCTAGTTTTAGGGAATTTTGAGGAATAAATAAGATTCCTAAATTGTGAGTTCCTTGAGTCAATAAAGATTAACTGCGCACTTACTGTGTATAAGGCAACTTTCCTAAGTGCCAGGGATACAACAGTCAACAAAACACACACAAAATGTGTGTTTCTGTGTGCAACTAATCTACCTTAATTCCACTTGCAACTGTAATTCCCTTTTGCCATGTAAGGGGACAAATTCACAGACTCCGGACAGTAGGAGGTAGACACCTTTGGGGCCATGACTCTGCCTTCCACAGTGGAGGGCTGCAGAACTGTGGGCAAAATGTTTGCAGCTGGTGCCCGTAAAACCCTCTGCAGTTTCAGCTTCAAGGTGCAACTCTCAAGCACCGGCATCTGGGTTTGCGGCCATGAGACGCTCTGAGCAGCACGGGCCTCGGGAACACCGAAGATATAAGAGGCCCTAAGGGTATGTGTGGCTTCCCAGGTTGAAGCTGGCACGGAGACAAGCGCATGGCAAGTCAGGCCATCCGGTGATTCCCTTTGCCAGCTTTCCTTCCGTCTGCCACAAGGAAAGCCCCTGCCAGAACACAGGGCCTTCCGGACTGAGAGGCCGCAGCCTGCATTGGAAGGAAACTGAGCCACGGACGTGGGAAGATGACCATTGGTATCCGAGACGCGTGTATAAAGCCAAGCTCTGCCACTTACCAAGCTGCGGGATCCTGGGCGAACAGTGCTTCGCCAGGCTCGGCCCACGGCGACGCCACAGTGCCCCCTGCCGGCCGGACGCACTCATTCTTGCGCACCGTCCCCTCCCGAGCACCTTGGCGCGCACTTAGCCCATACCTGGGCCTGCAGCTGGGCGTTCAACGCGGCCTTTGCGGCTCTCACTTTGGACCTGAGGCTTCCCTCTTCGTTCTAGAGGGAAGGCTGGAAGAGCCCAGACAGGAAGGTGTCAGCTCTGAACCACACCCAGGTGACCTGTGCTATCCCGTTAAGTAGAGCTGCAACAGTGTCACCTGGGGGAGAAAACAGATCACTGAGCTCAGCAGATTTGTAGGAGTGAAAGATGGAGGGAGGAAGGGAGTTGGATTTCTATCCTAGTTTTTATCTAGATAACTCCTGAGCCAAGCACAGCTTTGTGAGCTTCTAGGGACCCCTACGTCCATCAACTGGACATAAAGAGGGGACCCAAATAGCAACTGGGTCCACTCTAAAACCAAAAGCTACTGTTATTTGCCAGGCCTGGTCATCAGTGTCCTAAGAGTGTTAATTCATCCATCGAACATTCATCGAGCTTCCACTGTGTGCCAGATCGTAGGCTGGGTATCTGGGATGCAGAGGTAATGCACATGCGCACACTTTCCTATCCCCTTTACCTCGTCTGCACTATTCTTTGACACAGCAATTACTACCATCTAAAACATTACATATTTTATTTTTCTTATATTATCATCTGCTACCACACATGTATGCAGGTGCACACCCACACCAACCCACACACACTCACATACACAATTTTTGTGTGTTTTGTTCACTGTTGTATCCGTAGCACTTAGGAAAGTTGCCATACACACAGTAAGTGTTCAGTTAGTCTTTATCAACTCAAGGAACTCACAATTTGGTAATCTGATGTATTCCTCAAAATTCCCTAAAACTAGGGGATTTGATTCTCCATTTGACAGAATAGGCTGAGGATGGGGAGCTTAAGTGGCCTGGATGGACAGATTCAACTGATTTCTAGTAGCCTACAGCCACAGTTACACTGAGTTGTGCTGGGTACAAATGACAAAAGGAGGAGGGGAGCTGGGCTGGAGGAAGAGTTCTGATCAGAGACTCCTGCATAAAGTCAGAAATCCCCAAAATCAGTACCGTCAGTGGGCAAACACAGAAGGAAAGAGATAAAATGTTCCCCTAAGACATTCTTAACCACCTGTCCATATTGGACTGGGAAGAGGCCAAGACTACATTTTTTGTGAAAATTTAAGCCCCCTCACAAGTAGACATTTTTGGGGTGTTTTGTTTGTTGGTTTGAAACGAAGTCTCTATCAGGCTAAAGTGCAGTGGTGTAATCTTGGCTCACTGCAAAGGGTCTGGCAACCAACACATGGAGAAGACTCTCTACACACCAAACACTGAAGTGTTCTAGTTGATGCTCCTAACAGCCTTCGACTGCACAGGTGGGGAAACTGAGGCCTGGAGCCATCCAGTAACTGACTGGAGGATGCACACAGGGAGGTGGCAGAACTGTCAGCTCCCAGGGGAGGGTAGCCCTCAGCCCCTCATGCTACCAGAGGGCACCCAGGGAGGGTTTTCTCCAAACAGACATTTGAAAAGGGAGGTCCTGGAAATTTCCTCAGGCTAATTAACTTGAGGCAAGGACCCTGCAGTGAAGAGGCGGCATTTTTAACAGCTATGAGACAGTTACACACTGAGCTTCTAGTAAACAGAAATGAAAGCATCCTGAGAGGGCTGGGGTTTGTTTTGGGAAAAGAGAAAGGGGGAAAGCCACTCAGGGCAGCCTGGGAGGCTTGTCGGTGTCTTGTCAGTGTCTCCCCCAGGCAGGCCACAGACCTTTCTAACGCCCGCTGCCAGAGCCTGTGGGCCTGCTGAGGCCATGGGCTGTGTGATGTGCATCTATTAGTCTCCTGGGGCTGACATGAAGTACCAAAACTGTGTGGCTTAAACAGGAGACATTTATCGTCCCACAGCTCTGGAGTTGAGAAGTCTGAGATCAAGGTGCATCAGGGACGGTTCCTCCTGGGATATTACTGCTGGAGCAGTGATATTATTTCTTTCTTTCTTTCTTTCTTTCTTTTTTTTTTTGAGATGGAGTCTTCCTCTGTTACCCAGGCTGGAGTGCAGTGGTACGATCTCAGCTCACTGCAACGTCCACCTCCGGGATTCAAGCAATTCTCATGCCCCAGCCTCCCAAGTAGCTGGGACTACAGATGCACACCACCACACCTGGCTAATTTTTGTATTTTTAGTAGAGACAGGGTTTCACCATGCTAGCCAGGCTGGTCTCGATTTCCCGTCTCAGCCTTGCCCAGTGTTGAGATTACAGGCGTGAGCCAACCGCACCCAGCCAATGGTGACATTGTTATTTCTCATTGATTGACTCCCCTGTCTAGCTCTCAACAGGTTCTGGACTGGGGTGGACAAGAACGTAGCTATGCATTGGGAGCAGCCCCTCAACCCCAGCGAGCTGTGGATAGAACAGAGTTCAGCACGTGTGAAAGCGCATTTGCCCACAACCATTACCCTGCTGCATGTGACTCTCCCTGTGCGGGTCCTACCTGTGCCCCTCACCTCCCAAGAATCCCACGTGAGACTCAGGGATGCTGCTGGGATGATTCTCTGCACTCCAGCGTGGGCAACAGAGCGAGACTCCTCAAATAAAAATAAAAAATAAAAAAAAAGAGGGAGGGACAGTGGGGGGTAGGGAGTTGGGGAGGCATAACATGGGGAGAAATGCCAGATGTAGGTGACGGGGGGATGGAGGCAGCAAACCACGTTACCATGGATGTTACCTATGCAACAATCCCACATGTTCTGCACATGTACTCCAGAAGCAAAAAAAAAAAAACCTATCTTTAAAGAACCGCCCCCCCAAAAAAAGAAAGAACAGTACCACCATAATTGAACAATGTGTCATATATCTATAGATAGATGGTCTCCTCTCACCACACCCCAGACAGAGACAGACCTCCCTGTCTGTTAGGTTTAGGGTCTGGAGAGGCACAGTAGGCCATCCTCTGACAAAGGGCTTGACTGAGCAGCCCTAACTTCTCCCAAACTCATCAATCGAATGGGTTGTTGAGTGGAGGTGTGGGAGGTTGGGGGTGGGGACAGTAAAGAGAAGCCAGGTGTGAGACTTCAATGGCGCACCCTCCACAGGGAGCTGAAAAAGAGGGCCCTCACCTCCCCTTTGTTAGCCAGCAGAGATGATCAGCTGTACTTTTTCAATGGGGAAACTGAGGACCAGAGAGTAAGAACTTGTTTAAGGTCACATAGGCGGTTGTATGAATTCGGTGCACTTTCCACCTCAGATGAATTTATCTGGAAGTTATTGTCTTAGCCCTGCCCCTCAAAACTCAACCAAATGCCTTTTTTTTTTTTTTTTAGAATAAAAAGAATGAAAGAGAGAAAGGAAGAGGAAGAGATTTTAGAAAAAGAGAGAAAAGGAGAAAGAAAGAAACAGCAAAAGAAAGAAAAAATGAAAGAGAAAGAAAGAGGAAGAGATTTTA
>CAUYQU010002430.1:0-46524 GCA_963574635.1 Cheracebus regulus | reverse complement strand
TCCTGTCTCCATTGTTAAACACAATTATTGGCATAAAAGAGGTTTTGAATACCCATTTTTAGACTGTATTCTAGCCTGGGCAATAAAACAAGAATCCCATTCTCTCTCCCTCTTTCTCTTCCTCTTTCTTTCTCTCTTTCATTCTTATTTTTTTCTTTCTTTTGCTGTTTCTTTCTTTCTCCTTTTCTCTCTTTTTCTAAAAAAAAGAAAGAAAAAAAAGAGTTATGTTTACCCTATACTCTAGTAAGTGTACAATAGCATTGTGTCTAAAAAGAACAATGTACATACCTTAATTTTAAAGTATTTTGCTACTAAAAAGTGGTAACTATCATCTGAGTCTTCAGCAAGTTGTAATCTTTTTCCCGATGGAAGGTCCTTCCTCAATGTTGATGGCTGCTAACTGATCAGAGTGGGTTGCTGAAGGCTGGAGTGGCTGTGGCAATTTCTTAGAAAAAGACAACAATAAATTTTGTCACATTGATGCTTCCTTTCATGAAAGGTTTCTCTAGCATGCAGTGCTGTTTGATAGCATGTTACCAAAAGCATGGCTTCTTTCAAAATTAAGTGTCAATCCTCTCAAACCCTGGGACTACCTTCTCAACTCATTTTATGTATAATAATATTCTAGTGTGTTGTCATTTCATATGTCATAGCATCTTCACCAGAAGTAGATTCTACCTCAGAAAAAAACCTTCTTTGCTAATCCATAAGAAGGAACTCCTCATCCATTTAAATTTTATCATAAGATTGCAGCAATTTTGTCACCTCTTTAGGCTCTACCTCTAGTTCTCTTGCTATTCCCAGCATTTCTGCAGTTACCTTATCCACTGAAGTCTTGAATCCCACAAAGTCATCCAGAAAGGTTGGAATCAACTTCTTCTAAACTCCTGTTAATGTTGATATTCTAACCTTTTCCACAAATGAATCACACAGATACATCAGAAAATCACTATCTATGGCAATTATAATAGTCTTATGAAATGTATTTCTTCAACAATGAGATTTAAAAGCTGAAATTAGTCCTTGATCCACAGGCTGCATAATGGATGCTGTGTTAGCAAGCATGACAACAACATGTACAACTCCTTATTCATCTCCATTAGAGCTCTTGGATGACCAGGTGCATTGTCAATGAGCAGTAACATTTTGAAAGGAATCTTTTTTCCTAACCAGTAGGTCTCAACAGTGAGCTTAAAATATTCAGTAAACCATCATATAAACAGATGTGCTGTCATCTAGGTTTTGTTCTTCTATTTATAGAACACAGGCAGAGTAGATTTAGTATAATTCTTAAGGGCCCTACAGCTTTCAAAATGGTAAATGAGCACTGTCTTCAACTTAAAGGAAACAGGTGCATTAGACCATAACAAGAGAATCAGCCTGTTCTTTGAAGTTTTGAAGCCAGGTACTGCTTTCTTCCTCTAGCTATGAAAGTTCTAGAGAGCATCTTCTTTCACTAGAAGGCTGCTTCATCTACCCTTATCAACGATCTTAGCTCAGTCTCCTTGGGATAACTTGCTGCAGCTTCTACATTAGCACTTATTCCTTCCCTTGTACTTTGTTATGAAGACGAATTTTCCCCTTAAACCTCATAAACCAACCTCTGCTGTCTTCCAACTTTTCTTCTCCAACTTCCTCACCTCTCTCATCCTTGATAACATTGAAGAGTCAGGGTTTTGCTCTGGATTACGTTTTAGCCTAAAAGAATGTTGTTGCTGGTTTGATCTTCTATCCATATCACTAAAACTTTCTCCATATCAGCAATAAAGCTGTTTTGCTTTCTTACCATCTGTGTGTTTATTGGAGTAGCATTTTTAATTTCCTTCAATAACTTTTTCTTTGCATTCACAGAGTGGCCAACTGTTTGGTGCAAAGGTCTAGCTTTTAGTCTGTCTTGTTTTTTTATATACCTTCTTCACTAAGCTTAATTGTCTCGATTTTGATTTAAAAAGATATGTCATTCTTCCTTTCACTTGCACACTTAGAGGCCATTGTGGGGCTATTAATTGGCCTAATTTAATATTGTTGTGTCTCAAGGAATAGAGAGGCCAGAGTAGAGGAAGAGAGGGGAAGAGCCACCTGATGGAGTAATCAACACACACACACACACACACACACACACACACACACACACACACACTAAGTTCTACATCTTATTTGGGCACAGTTTATGGTGCCTCAAAACAATGACAACAGTAAAACCAAAGATAACTGATCACAGATCACCCTATCAGATATAATAACAAAAAAGTTTGAACTATTGTGAGAATTACCAAAATGTTACACAGAGACATAAAATGGGTAATGCTGTTGGGAAAATGGTGCTAATAGACTTGTCCCAAGCAGAGTTGCCTCAAACCTTCAATTTATATATATATATATAAAAGCAGTATCTGCAAGGCACAATAAAGCTATGTGCATTAGAATGAGGTGTGTCCATATAGGACAGAATAAATGTATTTTAATAACATTGAGTTTTATTTTCAAATAAAGTCTCAAGCAAACCTTTCTTCACTAATTGCTCTGAAATTTGGTCCATGTTTAAAGTAGATTTACTTTGAGGAGTACTAATCACAATGGGATAATAAGGACTTCCTATACTAATGAAGCAGAACTTTACTGGTGGAAACAGCCTGGTGCCTTGATTGTGTCTATTTACATATTAAATTTTTACTATTTTATTCTTAACCTCATTTATTTCTAAGCTCTCCTGGGCAGGGCGATAATTTTTTATTTACTCTTGGCTGTTTCCTATAGGATTACTTCCAAAGGGTGACATTATCAAAAGTAAAATGAGTACCTCTGAAGATGATAATAGTGGAGAAGACAGATTTTGGAGTCAATTTGGAGGCAGACCTGTATTCCAGTCTGCTTTTACCACTTACTAGACACATGGTAATACGCAAATTACATGTACTCTCTCAACTTCAGTATCTTCTATAACTTCATCTATAAAAATGGAGCACTAATAGCTCCCTCACAGGACTGTGGAGATCAGAGGCAAGTATGTATAAAATACCAGGTACAAAGAAGGTAATCAATAGGTGGTGGTTACAACAGTGCAGTTTATTTGGTTTGCTCAACTGCCAAAATTCTCTTGTGAGCTTAATTTGTTGATTACTTTGTACATTTGGATACCTTGCATGTGTTTTGCAATGTGAACCTTGGGTCACTAGGCTATAAAAAGTGGCTAAATATAACTATATTGAAAATGTGCCTTTCAGAATGTCTTGCTACATAAATCTCTTTGAATGAATCCAAAATATTCTACAAAGCTTGGAGAAAAGATCATAATGAGGTTTGCAGGATTTGCTTTGTAAAATTTTGGTTGAGTCATTTTGTAAGTCAGATAGCCGATAGTTACATAGGAAAAGTCTCAGTGGAAGCCCCCTCCTCTGACCCCACCCAAGCAATTTTTATAAACATATAATGACTTAAAGCTGAGGACCCCATTTTTCACCATACAAAGCTTAGTGCAGAACAGTGCTGGGAGTCAGATGCTCCTGGATTTGAACCCCTGCTTGACCACTTCCAGGTTGTGAGACCTTGACCAACCTACTTAGTCAAGGTATTGACTAAGCTTGGAAATAGTAAGTTGGTAAGTCGAGTATCTTCATACATAAAGTTGGGCATTATAAAAGTACATACCTTGGGGCTGTCCTCAAGATTAAATGAGACACTGCATATAAAATGTTTATGTACATACAGCACAAAGTGCTTAATAAATGGTAATTTATTTGTAAAATCTTCAAACTCACGTTAACGATATGTCCTATTTTATTCAAAAAATGGTTACAATATAACATACACAAAATAAATTCACTTGAGTCTCAAGTACCAAATTCTTTGGTTGGTCTTGCCTCACCTTTTGCCTCTAGTTTTCTATACCCAAGTTCCTTTCCTTCTCCTATTATTCATGAACATGTTTTTTTGCCCTAGTGTTTCTCAATGGCTCCTGCCCATCCCCCCAGTTGAAATAGCATGGGGGTCAGGGGAGAGCACGGAGAAGGGGAGACCGTGTAACAAACAAACTAAAAAAGGTTTCTACTTTTGCTCCATTTTCAAGATTCTATTAATAGTATATTCTCCTAAGGGTCCCATTAGTTTATGTAGCTGAAAACGGGAGACAATGATAGCTAATATTTAGTATTCATCTAATAGTGTCAGATACCATGCTAGGTGAGTTACCAAAGATATTTTGACTCTTCATAACAATCAGACAAGGCGGATACCACTATTTCTGTTTGAGATGGGCAGGTAAAAGTTCTGACCCAGTAATTAGCTCAAAGACATGCAGCTAGTTAGCTGGCAGCATCCTTGCACATCTAATTGCAGATGCATCTGCATCTACATTAGAGTAAATGTACCAATTATACTCATACAATGAATGCTATGAATCTGGCCAACAGAATTCCAGACACTAACAAGTAAATAAATCAGGCTTTCCTCAATCCCAGTAATTCCTGTTTTAATATTCCGTGGCAAATACTGAATTTCAATCTGTGCTTATTTCATAGAGTAGTATCTTTCAAATATTGTGATATCCAGTCCCACATAGTCGAAGGGAGGGAAAGGCAAGGAGGGTGATTAAGGTGAAGTGTTTCTTCCATTACTGGTAGTGCGAAGTTTCTCATCTCTTCAGCACTGAATTCTGCAATCATTCCAAAAGTGGAAGCTCAGCTCATAGTGCATTTTGGAGAAGCTTAAACCACACTAACCATTTAAGGTCAAGCAAACAATTGGTCAATCCTAACGTGTGTTGTTCAGGGTTTTCATCTCAGATATAACAGATCTCTGTATGTCTACATTCCAGCTCCAGAAAACAATCGAGTTCCTTCTCTCCCACCATCGCAGCTCTGCAGAGATACCTCGCTGGAGACCCCATGGTGAGCCTCACGTAAAGGCCCCCTCGCAAGCTGCCGGCTACGGCCTGCGCCCCACCTCTACCCGGGCGCCTTCTAGTCTGTTTAACGCACACTGGAGCCACAGGCCCCTTGCAGTCAACTCTAGCAGCCGGACTTCGGCCGGGTCTCCAGCTCGAGGTCAGGAGGCGGCGCAGGAGGGCGGCGGCGGCGCCCGCGGGGCGGGGCGGGGACTGCGCGTAGGCGGGGGGCGGGCGCAGGCCGCGGTCTCGCGCTGCTCCCCTTTGTTCTTTCCTATTGTGTGGCACTTCCTCCTCAGGAGCTTCTTCTCTACACCCTGACAGCCTGTGGAGAGTTCGGGAAAGAGCCCTGGGTGCCTTTTCTGCTTGCTTTTGAGTACGTGAGGACCTCCCTGGCGCCGCCTCCTGCGGGTCCCTGCCCCGTGCCCAAGCGGAGGCGGGGTAGCCAGTGTCCTTCCTTCCCGCCCCGCGCCCTCGGCGGCTTCCCCGCGGCCCCCTCCAGGAGGCGTCCTGACCCCGCACTCCGGACTTTCACCTCCCGACCGCCCGCCTCAGCAACGCGCGACCCCTTTCCTCTTGGGCGCGGGCTCCGGATGCGCCGGGCTCCGCCAGGCACCTAGGCGAGGGTCGGAGGCCGGCGACTAGCCCGAGCCCAGCCACCCCGGCGTCCCGGGAGTTCGCGCGAGTGTCGCCGCGACCCCCCCAGTCCCTCGCGCTCGCGCTTCCCGGCCGCCGTGTGGCGGCCTCAGCCCCCTTATATAGCCCTCTAAAAATAGCTCGCCTCGCACCGCCTTGTAAGGCAGCAGGGAGATCCGTAGCGCGCCTATCCGCGCCCGCCGTCAGGGGCAAGCCCCGCCCCGGGCCCTGCTCCGGGCTCCCCATTGGTCCTTAGTGACTTCATGAGCCCCCTGTTTACCTTACATGGTCACACGCGGCCTAATGGACGCCCTCCTCCGAGATCCCACGGCTGCGCGGAGAACCGGGCGGAGGGAGGGAGTTTGGGGAGAGGGAAGAGCAGGAGGAGGAGAAAAGGGAGGGGGAGACTACAAACTAGCAAGGATGGGGTGGGGGGTGGGGAGGGGAAGGGAAGGTGGGGAGAGAAGCGATCGCGAGAGAAAAAAATGCAACCTCCCAAAATAAAGAGCAAAGATTGCATTAGGAGCGAACAGCGCTGCAGAAATAGATGGCAGCTTCGTGTCAGTGAGTTTGCATCCCCCTTCCTGATCCACGAGCTGGAGTGATTAGAGCCCTGGAAGGGAATTGTTACTCCCGTGGAGAAGTCCCCTTTTCCTGGCAGTCGTCTGCACTGTACACGCTGGATGCCTCTCTCCATCCACCCCACTCACTCGCTCCTCTCTCACCTCCGCTCCCTCTCCTGCATTGATTTTTTTTTTTTTCCTTTTTAGTTGACTGAAACAAAACAAAACAAAAGGGCCACTGGATGTCTGCCTTCTTGGGGGGTGAGCCAGACAGACTGACAAACAAACAGCCCCAACTGTGTTCGGGGGAGGGGTTCGCCTCCCGTTTTGCCCGGCAGCAGCAGCATGGACGTGTTGGCTAGTTATAGTATATTCCAGGAGCTACAACTTGTCCACGATACCGGCTACTTCTCAGCTTTGCCATCCCTGGAGGAGACCTGGCAGCAGGTGAATGATTTAAATTACTTGTGTAAATCGTGTGGTGGCGGCGGAGACGTAGGGGCTGCGTTGGTGTGGGCTCTGGGTTGAAATTTTTGTTTGTTTGTTTGATTTTTTTTCTTCCTTTTTGGCTGTCTGTTGTTGAAAATGTTTTCTGAAACAGTCATCTGCGCTTACCTCTCCACCCACCCCTAACCTCGTAGTGTGCCGAGCTGAGCAGCCGGTCCGAGCTGCCTGCGTTTCAGTCGCCAACACACATCCTTGCGCACACGTTGTCGGGCTCGCTGTCCCCTGTTAGAGACCTGCCGAACTTCTGGGGGTTCGGAGGAGCCGGGTGGGAAGGTGGCTTGGGGTGTTAGGAGCGGTCGCTGACAGGGACCACGTTCCCGCATGCATGAGCTCTTCCCACTTGGTACCTGAAATCAGGTTCATCTGTTTCAACTGGTGCTTACAACCGTCGGATGAGGGGTGGGCAGGAGCAAAGCGGAGTGTTTTCTCAATAATTAGCGAGTGTCAATAAAGAATAGGATCTTGATTTTGAGATTACCAGATAGGCAAAAGAGAGAAGAGCCCAGTGACAAAAGATACTCAGGGAGGACGGGAAGATGTAGCTGTCTGAGGCTGACAATGCGTTGTAGGTTTTCCCAGTAGGTTTTCTCAGTGCGATGCCTCCAGAAAAAGAACACTCTGTATGTGTGTCCTTGTTTCTCTCTCTCTCTCTTTTTTTTTGTTTGGGGTGCTTCTCTAGTTAGGCAGCACAGCCTCGGACAAAGGCTGGTGTGTGCTTCCATGCCTCTGACTTTGTCTTAAAGGACTAGTTAACAAACTCCTAGGATGCTGAAGGGCGCCGATGCCAAGTTGGCTAGCCGTCTCAGGGAGGATGAAGCGGGGGCTGGTGACAAGTTCACTGGGCTTTGTGAAGTGGAATAAAGAAAGTGCTGGTCAGTGGAAAGTGCTGGCTCTGCTGCGGAAACAGTGGTTTTTTTCAGCAGCGATTAGGAGCTGCTGAGGGGACATTCTGCAGGAAAGATGGTGGGTGGGGGCGGGGGGACAGGGGTATTTAAAAATTCTACAGTGTGCACCATGGAAGGTCCAAGAAGACAGTCCGGATTTGCACATAGGAAGTGTGAACTTGTACAGTCCGTCCTGGAGACACCCGCTTGCCCTTGGGGGGAGGGCTGTGAGAGGCTCGGTGTGTGGCTGCTCGTGTAACTTCTACGCTTAGTGACAGCAGCTTGTTAAGGCTAATGAACGGCTGAATTTCCTCTGCCGGGATCCAAAGCAGGATTTGCCAGCTTGAGGCTGAGATGTAACAGTCGCTGCTTTAGCAAAAGAGGCTTGGCTTTTGGTATAAGGAGCTGAATGGCAAAGCGGATCCTCTAACTGTACCATTGTTACTAGTTGTTCTCTTCTGGTCTGAGGCTATGAGTTTTCCTCCAGGTATTGGCCTCTGGTGTCTCTGTATCCACACATGCATTCCTGTCCAAGGACGCTAGCAGATGGTTGACTCTGTCTCTCTGTAAACACATACACAGTTCACATATTTTTAGCATAAAGTATTTTTTAAATGCATCCCTTTCCTTATCCTTAACGAGAGTATCTCATGAAGGATCTCACTGGATCTTTTTCTTCCTTTTATTCCCAGTGCTAATTAAACCAAAATGTTGCCTGAATTTCATTTTCTGAAATAGCCTTCATTTCACACTGTCAGCCCACTGGTATGGAATCAGTTGTATATTAACAACTGTCTAGACAGGTTAGAGAAGGGAATCTGTTGATTTAGTCAGCCTGCCCAAGGCAGCCCTTGTTTGTGACTAACTGTGAAGCAGTGTTAGAAGGAAGAAAGTTGGCTTTATTTGTTAGAACGTTCCCTCCTGATGAATCATGCAACTTTGTTTTGGTTCAAGTTTTCAGAGTAGTAAAGCCAGATTTGGAGGAAGGTCTTGACACAGGAAACCTGCTCTTCTAGATCTGGCTAGACCATCCAGGACTAGATCTGCAAAGAAACATCATTGGTTTGACAATTAGAGGATGTATTAGATCTATTGTTTCCTAAGAAGCCCTCAATGCTCTTATTTCTCCCCTCCTCCCCCTGCTCCTCTGTCTCCTCCCCCTTCAGGGAAGCTCTAGTTTAGTTTCTACAGGCAAAGGATTTTTCACCCTTCTGAACCCCCTCGTTTCTTGCCTTAACCCTCTCCAACTGCCAGCCACTCTCACTTTAAAACCCTTAGCCAACTTATTCAGCGTCATGCTTATAGCCAGTGTTGATGCATAACTTGTGGGGAAGCACTAATAAACAATATATCACTCCAGGGAGCTTTATGCTCTGGACTCTGTAGTCACAGCTGCTCTATATAAAGGTGACTAGGACCATAGGTTCACACTGATGACAAAACCTTTAACCTCTATCCCTTCTTCTCCCTCCCCAAGCCCCCTTGCTGCTTCAGAGTATAAGGGTGGTGATGGTTATATGCAACTGTTAGTTCCTAATCAACTATCAGATGATGAAATTTTGAGACTCTTTTGCTCAAAGCAGCTCAACAAGATTGCTACTTTGCTACTAAGAACCCCAGACAGGAAGAAGTTTCCTTATGCTCCGGGGTAATCAGATTTTAGAGGTCAAATGAGGAGTAATTATTAGATGTTCCTCTTCAAGTGAACAGTACCTGGGCTCGTGGAGATGAGTGAAATGTGGAGATTCTGATAATCTGATTTGGTTTCTAGAGAAAAAGTGGCTTGGATAATAAACTCAAGAACATTTTTTACATTTGAAAATTGAAGGTAGACGATTTGGGGATTTTATTTTAAACTTATGATATGGGGATAATTGTCCTGCCTAATAGAGAGCCCATGACAGGGCCACCTCCTGTAACGGAGATCCTCGTTTTGACATTGGATTTTCTGGCAATGATGCCTTAGCCACATAGCTCCAACTCTGAAAATAATCGTTGCTGGTATAATTCTAAAATCCAATGGACGTCCCACATTAACAGCTCTCCATTCCTGGGCTCTGACTGCATACTTAAGCACTTGGCCCGAGTAACATCATCTTTCTGCCTGTCATATAACTGTAAATTACACTGTGCTTATGTGGTCTATTATTTTATAGAATTCAGCTGACGCACGATTCTTAAGACTACTAGCCTTAAGCACTTTGAAAACTTGTAGGACATTTTCCAAGAGCTGTCTGAGCAAAAGTAGGAAAAGGTCAAGGGTAGGACAGAAACCAGAATTTCTTATGGGTTACCACTTGATTATGGGTAAAGGGAAACTCATTCATGATTGTTGTTGCCAATAGAAATCATGATTTTTTTTTTTAGACACACTGCTGACTTGGAAAATAAAAAGGATCTGATACAATAGTTTTATTTTCTTCTAGAATATACGAAGACTTTTAGAACTTTTACATATTTTATCTCTAGTCTGCTATTTCATGAGTGCAGGTCAAGCAATGATGATCTAAGTCTTGTTTGGACTTAGCTTTGCATCATGGCATTGAGGGGCATCACATGTTTGCTTGAAAAATCTTATGGAATTATGTTTGTTGTTAATGCTGATTCATAATTGGCAGATGGGGTCAGTTTCAGGCCTCTCCTTGCTCGGAGAAAATTTTCCACTGCTACTGGAAACAAATAAATAAATCATAGAACATTCCTCCCTCCTCCCCCGTTCCCCTATTGTTTTAAACTAATGGCATACTTGGCTACTGTAAGGACTAAAGTGTCCCCATAACACTGCAATTTCATCTTGTTTTCAGGCACCCTGAAACACTTTTTATGAGGGCCTTTGGTATAAGGAATCTCTAGGGGAAAACCTATGGAAATGGTTGCATTCCAAGAACAGCCTCATGGTACCAGGGATGGGATTTGGTCTGTGAACCACATTGCTTCTCCTTGTATGTGAAGATCTTGCCTTTTCACTTCCTTCTGCAGGCCTGGGCCGCCAGGTGCTATCTCAGCCAGGAAGACAAAGCAAAGTGTAGGCTCTGTCCATCCGCAGGTTTGCCTCTGTCCCCAATTTGCAGAAAACCTTGTCATGAATTAGAATTTCTTGGCAACAGCACCACCCAGGGAAATTTGTAGACACAAAGGAGCCTTGCTAGCCACACTGAAAGGATAAAATAACTGGCTTTTTTTTTTTTTTGGTATGTGATTTGTGTGTTCTTCAGTTACTGTAAATCTGTTTCTTTATTTGAAACAGCAACTTGGTAGATGAAATAAAAATATATCTGCCCCTGTTATCCAGAATTTATCTTTATGAAGATGCAATCACTAAATAGATGTAGCTCTAAAAACGAAAGCACATGTGAATGCAATCAGTCACACACTTAGCCTTTCTTTAATAGATTCATTTCCATGTTCCTTTAATAGACACATCTTTGTGTAGATTTAGGGGCTCTCAAACACTATCATTCAGTCTACCTGTTTGCAGTTTTAAAGTGGGAAAACATTATAATGCAGTTATTTTCTTACTACATCTGTCCTTAGTAGGGGGAAAAGGAAGTCATTATTCTTTGTTCTCCATGAACTTCCCACCCCCACTCCTTCCCCTGAGGAGAATGGGATGTTGGGGTCCCATCCATTTAAAAGGCATAGAGAAGATGCAGGATGACAGCCTTGCCCTGAAATGATTTATGTATGGGTATGTCAGAGACCTTAAGCATCCAAATGTGGGCTGCTGCTTTCTGCCAGCCCATTCTAAACATAAATGCCAGTGGGGGCTAATTTGCCTCTCCACTTAAATGGAGATAGTTCAGAGAGGGTCCTAATGGGGCTTTTAATAGCCATTCTCTTATGAATCTTCACATTCTGCTCCCTTCAGAGAATTCCTGTGTTTTCACTTTTTGAGTACAAGAAGACATTACGATCTTCTTTAATCACTCTTTGTGCCTGTTGAGGAAAGAAGAATACAATTTCCTCTGGCCCATCCCAGCTGGCTCAAGTTGATAGGATAGCTGCTCTGATTCTAGACGAGTTGGTGGATGCCCCTTATCTTTTCATTTTATGGTGTCATGCAGTGGGCTTTTAATTACCTTTGCTGGACCCCACGACTGGCAAATGCAGAAATGGCTCTGTGATTCTAGTTCACTTGATATATCAGCATATGTGTTAGAATTGAGATTTGCTGAAAGTTTAGGACAGCTCCCCAGCTTAACTTGAATGGTGCCAGAGGGTGAGGGGCAGAGTTTTCCTCTCCAGAAGTCCCTTTGTGCTCCCAAATCAACTGACTGCTTGCTTAGCATAAACGGGGGAGAAGGGGAGGGGAAATGTTTTAACCCCAAAATGCCAAATCTTATTAAGTACAGTGATTAGAAAACTCAACTACTAATGGTGTTAAAGTTGGTGAAACAAGTTACAGTGTCTACTCATTCATGTTATGTGTAGCATTGACAAGTTCAAAAGCACTTCTCAGTTACGTTGTATGCTCATTTTAGAATATACATATCCTTATTCTATCTAAAATTCCCCAAATAAACAACGTATTGCCATTACTGGGACATGCTTTTACCTTGTTCATGATTTTGCACCTCCCCCGCCTTGCCCTGATTTGTTCCTGCTAATTGGCGGAATTATTTCCACTGCCCTACATCCCTTTAGTTTTCCTCACGGGGTATTTGGTGTGACCCTAAGAACTTAGTCCCCTTTAAATGTATCATGTCCATCCCCACTCCATTCGACCAGTACCACGTGCTTGATAAATAAATGTTATTGCTGAGCGTTTGCAGTAGCCTTGAGATCTGAGTCTACTGTTAGCCCAATTGAGATGGGAGTGACTTCTAATTTCAGTGGGATACCATTCCTCATTGAGCTGGTAGATGGACCTTGTCACACCTTGTGGGATTTTGTTGTTTATATTCAAGTATAGAAATTATTCCACAGTAAATACTTCATTCCTTAAGCCCTTGTTGTGTGCATAATATTGTATATGGGCAATGCAAAGTTGAATTGGTTGTAGATTCTGCCCTCTAGGAGCTTGACTCAAGTAGGACAGAGAAAGCCTGTTCAAAACTAAGTAAAACAAAGTAAAACATGAGTGCCAGAGAGAAGGAAGGAAAGAAAGAAGCATTTAATTCTGTATTTGAACACTGACCTGTGCCTATCTGTATTACCTACATTCTTCCAACCTTGTCTATAAAACATGCTTGAAATTTACTAGGTTCTGTTGTGAAAAAGTTTTCATCTAATGGCATGTTGGGGGCTGGATACTTTTAGGGCAGATGAGTGTACAATGTGAATACACATGTCCATAATGGCCAGGAAACAGCGCCCATGTCTGTGTCATTGGGAAATGATTAGGGGTAATTAAAATAATTAACATAGAGCCATATGCGATATCTATTTCTGAGTATGGGTGTATTGACATTTCCTGAGGGTCATTTTGAAAGTCACATCCTCAGACTTGTACCAAAGAGAGGAACATAGAATTCTAGAATTTCAAATCTTGAAAGGGTCTTGGTTTTCTCAACTCTAAGAACTAGGGTTGAACTAAGTGATTCTTAAAGCCAAATGAGGCATTGCACTCTCCAAGGTCACACAACTCGTTATTAACATTGATGGTTTCAGGCCCAGAACTCTCAGATGCCCAGAACAGTTTACTTGCTTTCCATCACCTGAATATACCTTGACTCTCTTCTGATTCTTTTCTTTTTTTCCCCTTCAAAGGAGGCAAGAAAATCCCCTTTTTACTTTTAAGAGTACTGGTACATGGAATTTGGGGATTCGCTAGGTTCTAGACCAAGCTATTGAATATTGGAGAAGGCTTAATTTGATTCTTTTTCCACTTTTAATACACTGTACTGAAAAGAAAGCCCCAATTATAACTCTAGTCTTATAAAAATTATTGTTGCTTCAATAATAACAAATGGAGTGGGAGTATGAAGGGTGCAATAGGGCATATGTGGTAGGGGGTGGGATGGAATACAGAACTAGATGGAAGTAGAAAGCAACAAATGTGAAATTGCTTTGTTTTTGACATCTCACCAACAAAGAGAGTGCCCAAAACTTTACCAGCAATCCATGTGCCAGTTTATGAAAATCTTTTGAAATGTTTTAAGATTCTTGAGAGGGTTGTAATAAGCAGTAGTGAAGAAACTCAACCTCTGAGAGGTTTTTCAAAAAGTCTTTTGAAGTCTGATGGATGAAGTAATTTTCACCATTGTCCCTAATGAGGAAAGGAAAATGGAAGGGCTCACTTCACTTTTTTGCCCCAATTTTTCCCCAGTTACTTTTTGCCCTTCCCTACCTCCTTGAATCAATCTCTGGTAGTTATGGTGGTGCAAGTTCTCTCCTGGAATGTGTGTCTCACAGATCTCTTTCACCTCTATCATCCTAGAGGTTACAATCTCCTTCCCAGATGGAGAAATCTCCTTCTTCATCTCCTCCCAGCTATAACCTACATCTCCACCTCCAGATATTTTCCTGAGTTTCAGGCCCTCACTTTTTTTTCTAACCAGAAATAAGCAACTAGCAAGACAGGCTATGGGGTTGTTCCACCATCACTTCAGCTGAGTATGTCCTAAACCCCTAACTCATCAACTTCTTCCATGGACTGCTTCCTTTTTCCTGGCTTCCCTATTTCTTTTAATAATGTGATTATTCGTCTCATGATCTAGGTTTGACATTCTAGTCATTGTAACTTCTTTTTCTTGAATCTAATAAAAAATTAGATTAAAAGATCTAATTAACTGAAGTCTAAAATTAGTTGAAAAATCCCATTGACTACGCTTCTGGAGTGCTTCAGCATCAGCCTTTCATGGATGGCACGCTAGGCCATTGCCTTGCCACAGTCCCTGTCACCTCCCTGGACTTGCCTTTCTGCTGCCATCACCCCAGGTGACTTTCAAACTGTTTATGGCCCCCTCTTATATATAGCATGAGGCCAAACTTCCAAGAGTCCGGGTGTTCCAAAACTGGGTCTATATAGTATTTGCAAGTTTTCCTCCTTTTCAGTTGTAGTAAATGCCATCCAAATTAAGTAACTATGCTTTTCCTGCTTCTGTCTTTATTTTTGTTGTTTCCTTTAGCCTTTTTCCTCTTCCACCCTCTCCCCTTCCTGATTTTCTTTGTCTAAGTTCCACCCATCCCTTAACTTTCAAATGGTTGCCAAACTCCCTCCCTTGCTGCCAGCCAACTGTAACTGCTATGATTTCTATACTCTTGTGCAAAATTTTTTTCTTCCTCATGATGTTTTATACTTTTTAGTTACAACAAAGCTTTGCCTTTTCTTTTCTCTTTTCTGTTGTCTCATTTTTCCTATTAGGTTTATGATTTAAAGAAGAATTGCTGCCTTGGGTATAGTTTTGGTAGTCAGCTTTTAATGTATCACCTGCTTCTTAGAAAGCTTTGCACACCATGGGCATTTGATAGTTATTTGAGGAGCATGTTATGACTATGACTTAAGATTTGACTATGTCTTTTTCAGTGGTTCTCAGTTGTAGCTGTACCCCATAGCAATAAAATCAGTATCTCTTTGAGAGGGACCCAGACGTCAGTGTTTGTAAAACTTTCAGGCGATTCCAATATGCAGCCAAGGCATTGAGCCATTGATATATAGAGAGTTTAATGGTATATCAGAGTTGGGGTTACCTACTTCTTATATTGAAATATTTAATGTCTTGTGTAATTTGACATTAATGGACCTCCATGGACCAGAGGTTTATAGTAAAACAGGATCATGCCAGTGGATGTGCTTCATGTGGCACTTTTGTTAATAGTAGCTGCCCAAGTGTTGTTTCATTCTTGCTTTGCTTTCCCACCCTAAAGTATCTAAGGCAGTATGTTTGGCTCACATTTCCTATGATCCATCAGGGATTTGCTTAACCTGGTCAAACTCCACTTCTGGAAACTTTGTGGTGTTGGGCTTTAAACTCCAGCCTTGCTGGTTTTCAAATAATTCATTCTCAGTAGGCCCTTGGCCATGATTTTCCACTCACCTCCGCCTGCTCTGTGGTTTGAAAGGGCTGTATGCATGCTTGTACACCTGTTGGGTGATGCTAGAGAGGCATTAGGTAGCAGCTCTCCATTTTCTTACTGACCAACCACAGTGTTTGGAAGTAGACTTTGTTGATAAAGAATTTCAAAGGAGCCATCTTTCTAGTAAGAGGAGCAAAAATAAACTGGAAGAATTGCTGCTGAGGACATTCAGGTAAGGAGGCTGCCTTCATAGCCATAGAAGCCTTAGCTCCTGTGGTAATGACTGTGAGCATGTGGTGATCTTCACAAAGAAGCCTTAGAAACACCTCTTTTTCAAACTGTGATGTTTGCAAAATTGTATGTCCTGTAGCTACATCCTTTCATCTGTAAACTGTATTTGATGGGGGTATGGTTGGCAAGAGAGAACATCAGGAGAGGAGCTCAGAGCTCAGGGTTGAAGGATGCCTTTTGGAAAGCTCAACCCAGCTGTGAAAACGACAATTAGCTGTGGAGCAATTGCCCTGCAAGGGAGTGCCCACCTGCTCTTGACCCCGTTCTCACATTCACCTTCCACAGCCGAGTTAGCAGGAATTCAGTGGAGTGTCATAACATTGGTGCTTATATTTGGAGAGGTGGCAAATTTGCTCAGCATACAAAGGAGTGGAAATAGATTCTTTCCACCACAACACCCCCTACCTTTTGAGCTTTTAGCATTTGTTCATATGGTCACTACAGACCGTGTTAGTGTAGTGCAGCTCCTGACTGTGGTGTTGAAGGATGTCTTCTGTGAGGCACTATGCAGAACTGATTCTGCTGAGAGTAATGAGATGGTGCTCAAGGTCAGACCTGAGTCGACTTTATTTCTGAATTCCAAGATTGTTCAGCCCTAGTTTGTACATTCTCTTCTCCTTCTCAAGGTTCTTGCTTTTCTTTAATATGGACCAAGAGATTATGTCCTCTGTGATGGGGATTTTCATGTTTGCACATGAGAATCTAACAAACATCTGTGTTGAGCTTTTGTTCTGAAGGGCTCAGGGTGTTTTGCTCCTGGTCTTGTGTCATTGGCATATTCTTTCTGTAACTAGGGAGCCAACAGATATTACAGAATTTCCCATTCAAAGATGAGAAAATTGGGGCACAGGAAGCTTAAGCAAGTTGTCGTACTGTGGCTGCAAAGCAAATGAGTTGCAAAAAACCAGTGGTGGAATACACTTTTCTCTTCCCTCTTTGCACTTGGCTAATCTTCGTGTCATAAAAATAACATCATACTGGCTGGGCGTGGTGGCTCATGCCTGTAATCCCGGCACTTTGGGAGGCCGAGGCGAGTGGATCATGAAGTCAAGAGATCGAGACCATCCTGGCCAACATGATGAAACCTCATCTCTACTAAAAGTACAAAAAATTAGCCAGGCGTGTGGTGCGTGCCTGTAGTCCCAGCTACTCAGGAGACTGAGGCAGGAGAATTGCTTGAAACTGGAAAATGGAAGTTGCAGTGAGCTGGGATCGTGCCACTGCACTCCAGCCTGGAGATAGAGCGAGACTCTGCCTCAAATAAATAAATAAATAAAAAAGCATCATAGTACTGTCTGATATGTTTCAAACACTTCCTAAAGATGATCTCATTTGAGCACCTATATCCATCATTTCAGAATGCTCACAACAACCCTGTGAAATGTATATTCTGTTTATCCCCATTTTACAGATGGGGAAGCTGAGATTTGAAGTATTGAATGGCTTGCTAAAAATCATACAACTTGGAAGTATTTGAGCTGGGATCCAAGCTTCAGCAGGGCCCAGCACTCTTACTTGTTACATCTATACTGACTGCTGTTTAGGTAGGAGACACTAGGGCAGAAACCAAAGGTTATGACCTGGCAATCAGTGGCCCCATATGGATTCCAGTAGTTCATTGGTCTGCCTTCTTTCTGGGCTTTATTTTTCTCATCTGTAAAAGGACTGGACTGTGCAAGGCACTTTTTAAGGTCACAGTGTTTCATAGTAGACAAATTACATGGAGGCTTTGAAATCAAGCAGCGGTGGAACCTTGAGAAAGTCACGTAACATCTCTGAGTCTCGTTTGTCATTTGTGGAATGCAGTTCTTAATTCTTGGTAAGAATCAGCAATCTGACCTAGTGTCTGGCAAATGACATCCACCCAACAAATGCTTTTTCCTTCCCCATTTTCCTCTCAATAATAGTACACAGAGGCACAGTACTCTTTCTCTAAGTGGTATCTTTGGTCTCTTGAAGATCCCAGTGAGCTTAGAGAGCCAAAGAGGCAATAAATGATGGAAGGCAGGGGAAAGCAGAATGCTAGGCATTGGATATGGTATTCTTTTATCCATCCACAAGAGAAACTCTCATTAAGTAATTTGTGCTTGGAACTGGGGGAGGACTAGCAATTCCCATTGCCCCCCAAAACTGGGCCTATTTTGACATCCTTTGAATTTGCTTGGCTTGCTCATGCAAATGTCCAACCTGTTCCCCTTTTTTTCTCTCCAGTCTGACTTACGACTTACGTATCTTAAGTTTTCCTAGCATGCAGTTATTTTTTTTTAAGAGCCAGAATTAGGCATATATAACATAATACAGTGCTGGTTACTACACCTGCCATTTCTGCCTTACCTGATGACTGAGCTTACTGCAGCTTATGAAAGTGAATCAGATTTTATGACATCTATAAATATCTCAGATAGGATTTTTATTTCATTTTCCCCCTTCAAATAAGACATAATGGAAGCACTCACATACATAAGGAATATTCTTTCTGTGATAAAGTAGGGTGTTTTGAATTGGCCTCTGAAAAGCAATAATTTGATGTGGTTGTTCATGTTGGGAGTTTTATGGGGGAGGGGAAGAATCATGCATATGCTGCTATAAAACTCGAAGATTATATCTTCATATTTAAGGTTTAGCCTAGTACCTATGGAGAGATTTATTTCAGAGATGCCAGGCTGTGTGAAGGCTGCATTCTCTCCTTCTGTGGATTATATATTTGTGTTTTCTTAGCTACTGAGAAACCAGGGAAGGAAAGTCCCATTGGCTAGCAGGAGGTGGGCTCCCCAAAGGAACTTTTCAGTTCTTTGTCTAGTCTCTTTCTGGCTGCCTCAAGGGAGGATGTTCTCATCCTTCTCTCTACTTCATGAATTTTCCTGTGAAGATTTTCCACTACTTGGTATATCTCAATTAGGTTTTTTATTCCCTGGAATTATACTTTTAAAAAAAGATTCTTAATAACCAATACCAGGAATGAAAATTATTTTTCTCACTTTTCTCTTTGAGAAGCATCTAGAAGGAAACTTGAACGCCTAACTTTAAAAACCGTGTTAAAAAATAAACTGTGACACAATCATTGTAAATGCCTCCCTTTACCTGTCTATAAAATGGGCCCTATTTGCCATGTCTTATTCAGGGCCATTATACAAATGTAACTACAAATTTAACTATAGTTTTTGAAAAAATCTGACTCTGAACCCTTCATTGTTTGTTTTTTTCTTTTTTTAGCGTCACTTCCCTCTGTTTCTTTCTCCAGTTCTCAGTAGCTTTTGTGTTTAACTAGATGGCAATTTAATTTGTTCTTAAAAGAATAAACCATGTGAACTGAGTATACCTGAACCAAAGGTATGCAGAGGACTTTGGCTTACTGTCATTTATTTTTTTTGCTGTCGTTTAACATCATTTCAGCATGCAATATAATCCTAGCACTTTGGCTTTGCTGTATACACTCACTGTTCTGTGGTTATCAAAAGATGTGACTTCTCTGGTCCTCAGTTTCTTCATGTGAACAGTGTAGGTAGATTTAGGAACAGTGAGATTATCAGACATACAGACATAAGCTCCTAGACTGAACTAGCTTGAAGATATTTTATTTGGCCCGCATGCATATTTCAATTCTTTTTAATTTGAATGCTTTTAGACACATTGTGCACTTTTCAATTAACCCTGTCCCCACTATTTCCACCTCACTTCATTTCTGATCTCTGGCCCAGTGAACATGCATTTGGGCTTGTGACTAGCATCTCTCTAAGGCATCTTCCCTTCCAAAATGTTCTGATGTGGGGACAGCCTTTACTTATCAATCATAGTCTCAAACTAGCTTGCTTTCTGCTCTCACCCAGAATCCATTTTCATTTCCTTTTAGATTTCTCTGCCTTGTTGAGTGTCTTTGTTTGAGATTCTATTTTATAAAGCAGTTTCCAGATCGCATCTCACTTTTTCCTAGTCATTCAGGTTCTGTTGTAGATCATCGAAATCTGGGATGGAAAAGACCATCTGGTTCACCCCTCCCCCTGCCTGGGCTCAGCAGTTGCTCTAGAGCATGTTCATTCCTTATTGGTATTTGTAACATTTTCCAATTTGGAAACTGACTCTGATTTTCCTGAGCGTGCAGCCTCTTGGTCTAAGTGGGAGTAAAATGAGACAACACCAAACAATTTTTTTTTTTCCCATCAGACATCCCTCATTAACAAAAAAGCCTGCTATTGTCACAGTTTCTTTTGTGACTCCTAGAGACCCAGCTGGTCAGTTGTAGTAAAAACTCTGTGAGATTGTGTGTGTGTGTGTGTGCATGTGTGTATGAGAAAACATATAACCGCTTCTTAGTTTTCTTAGTCTGACATAGAAGCATTTTGTAGAGAATTCCATTAACCACCGTAACTGCTTATTTTTTTGTGGAAGTGGATTTTATATGACTTGTTTCAACAAGGAAGTGATGCTTTTTTTGTGAAAAAGTCCAGGGTATTATAATAAAGTACTTTCCTTAGAATCAAGTAATGTGTTTTCTTCCTACCCTTGGCACTCAAATACTGCCAGCAAGGCACTTGGCCTTCCTTTTCTAATGCTTTCAGGATGCTATTCTACATTAGGGGTGTTTTTAAAAAATGTATTCTTTTATTGACTTCCTTATATTACTAAGGATGTCATTTAGGTTGACCAGATGGTGACTTTTAGTGTCATTATTTTCCTGATTTAAAAAAGCCATTTAAAAAAAAATTACTTGCTGCTGGGTGTTCCTCCTTTTTTCCAATCTCTGATTACTTTTTTATTCTTTTAAAAAAATTTTGAGTGCCAAATAAAGGCCCAAGGTTATTATTTCGTGTGTGCGTGTGTAAAAATTTTCAAAACCAGGTCTGAGTTCAAGTCCTGGATATCCCTGTTGATTTTCTATCTCGTTGATCTATGCACTATTGACAGGAACTTTTCCTCACAAAAGGGATCCAAGGAAACAACAAAACTTTGAGAACAAACACGTTCACTTCTTTCTCTGTACACACATACACACATCTACTCAGACGTACCTTTGTGCCAATGTAACTGGTATAAAGAGCATGTCTGCTGTGTTTACTACTATAAAACAGAAGCACAGTATCTGTCAGTATTTTTCTGAGACAGGATCTTGCTCTGTCACTCAGGTTGGAGTGCAGTGGTACAATCATGGCTCTGTGGCCTCGACTCAGGTGAATCTCCCACCTCAGCCTCCCGAGTAGCTGGGACTGGTGATGTGCATCATCATCCCTGGCTAATTTTTGTATTTTTTTGTAGAGACATAGTTCGGCCATGTTGCCCAGGCTGGTCTCTTGGGGCTTAAGTGATCCGCCTGCCTCAGCCTCCCAAAGTACTGGGATTACAGATGTGAGCCACTGTATCCACCCCAATATTTTAACTTAAGTCTTTTCCTCTGATATGTTGCCTCCTTAAAATTAAATTCAAAAAAGTATTTTTAAAAATCTTCTATGACCCCACCATGCAGGGATGGGTCAGTTCCCCTATATACTGGCAGTACCAAGCATGGTGGCATTTTATAGTCCCAGCTACTTGGAAGGCTGAGACAGGAGGATTGCCTGAGCCTAGGAGTTTGAATCTAGCCTGGGCAACATCTCTGGAAGAAAAGAAAATACTGGCAGACTACTTTACAGTCATTTAGTATCTCCCCATGGGTACTAAGTGCTTGGTTTCAGCCTTTACATAAGAAGGTAACAATTTCTGTTACTTAAACATGCAAGAAATGATAAACTTAACTAAAAGTACAAACTACAAAAATATTTTATAAGTTAGAATATGATATTTCATATACTTCACAGCAGCACTTGGACAGTATTGATAGTATGGATTAGTAATTTCTAGCTATTTCCAAAATGAGGTCTCTGAACCAACCCAACCCTGGCAGAATTATGTCCTTGCTTTCTCAAATGGCTACTAAAAATGGCTACAAACCAAACCACTCTCAAGACCTCTGCAAACTGATTTAAGACGTGGCTAGGTATTTAGAAAACAGAATGAAAAACTTTAAAAATTAGGCAAACACCAAAGTTTTTGGTAAGAAAAAAGAAAACAGCGCTGGTTCAGCCCTTAATTTCAGCTAGTCTTGAAGGGATTTATATTTTGATTTTCCTTGCAAAACCAATAATCAGAAGTAGCAAGATGAAATCAAAGGTTTTAAATAAGGTACTTAAAAAAAATCTGAGTACTTCTAGTAGAGGTGTGTGTGTGTGTGTGTGTTTGTGTGTGTGTGTGTGTGTGTCTGGACACACAAAGACCTACAGCAACACCACCTAAGAAAATCTGATTTAACCTTTCACCTGCCAGCTGATCTTTCTGGCACAGATACCACCAAAATACCCTCTTCCTGGCTGTGAGCAAAGGATCCAAGTGAGACTGAACTCCATTCTCAGAATAGGTAACAGAAAAGCTTTTCCTATAGCCACTCTTTCCCTTTTCTCCCTTTACTAATACGCATATCACATTGTACTGAATATGCAACGTGTGCTTCCCTCAGACACTGTGTAATAGCTTTATGTCATGAAAAACTACTTGTAACCAATTGTTTAAATGACTGCAAAATATTTCAACATGTATAAATCATGCCTTCCCCAGCATATATAAATCAAGCCTTTTCAATTTGCTGTTATTAAACAAATAAATATGTTAATGAACACATTTGTTACAGAATACTATTTGTTACAGAATAGTGTTTCTTGTCACCCCAGCTGGAGCTTTTTTTTTTTTTTTTTCTTTTGAGAAGCAGGTGGAGGCCTTGGCCTGTGAGGACCATTTTTTATAGAATAGTATTTTTTGTGGTATCAGGTAAAAGTTAAGATATTTTGCTGCCAGTGGGATCAAAAATCTTTAAAATGCTAAAAGGCACTGAAACAAAGTTAAGTATTCTCTGTAACTTCCCTAAACTAATTTGGTAGTTGCCTGTGAGAAGCCAGATGAAATGTGGAAAATATTTTTATTCTCTTGGAAAGACAAAAAAAGAAATCTAACTAGCATGAATAAAGATCTACAGCAGCTTAACAATTTTCACTTACTATTTCTCCTAGTAGGACCACATTTTCTCCTCTGACCACAAAAATCCCTCGAGGAATATCACCGTATTTTTTGCCCACATGAATACGCTCCACAGTCTGATGTAGCACTAAGTTTGCTATAAGTGTACAGGGAAGAAACAAAAATATTTAGTTTAAGTTATTGGGTAAAGGCCCATAACTCAATTAATCAGTTATTTTGAATAGAAAAGATTTAGTTAAACGTGATTTCCAAACTTTCTAATTCTGAGGAAGGCTAAAATTTCAAATAATCTCCAATTTCATTGAGTAAGACATACCACTTAGGAGACGCCTGGGATTATATTGGGCTAATACCTGAATGGTGGTAGAAATGAGAAGTAAATTCCTTTATCAGTTAATTGCTAATACAAAAAAAGCCACAGGAAACTATATGAATAAGGAACTTGGAAAACTTGGGCCTAAACAACCACAAAGATCAAAACTTTGTTTTCTGTAAAGGAACAGCTTTTTGTGTGGGTATGTGATGATCTGCTGAAGATTTAACTTTGTTTCAGTACTTAGGATTCATTTAACCCAATGCAGGTATCCATGGGTTATGATACAGAAAAACCTATTTTTTCACCCTGACAGATAACTATACTTTGTAATCTAAAAGTCAACTTACTATTCACTACCTTTCCCTCAAAGTACTCTGATGAATCTGACTTAAAGATCAGAACTCCAATTTGTTAACAATAATTATTTTTCTTCTTTCAATTAGTACTACTTGTCCTGTTTGAAGTAAAGAGAAATCTATGTTCATATCTTCTGTAATTATTGTGTTTTAATTATGTTTCTTCCTTATGCTCAAATCCAGTGATTTCGCAGATATCCAATAAATGTTAGCATGAACATCAAGTTCCTTGAAACAGAAGGAAACATAATCTTTTAACTTTAGAAAAATGCATGATGCAAAACAAAGACAGAGACTTCTGATTCTAATGTATCCCTATACGTAAAGTATTAAGTTTAATGTTGGGGTCCTTAAAAAACTTTAGGAAATCCTTCTACCCAATTTTCATTGGCTAGGGAGGGATTACCTTCACTTCAAGAACTGCTCTGAAGTCATTACACCCAGCCAATGTAGAAATGAGCAGCCTTAGGTGGGCACAGTGGCTCATGCCTGTAATCCCAGCACTTTGGGAGACTGAGGCGGGTGGATCACCTGAGGTCAGGAGTTCAAGAGCAGTCTGGCCAACATGGTGAAACCCTGTCTCTACTAAAAATACAAAAATTAGCTGAGTATGGTGGCTGGAGCCTGTAATCCCAGCTACTTGGGAGGCTGAGTGATGCACAAGAATCGCTTGAACCCGGGAGGTGGAGGCTGCAGTGAGCCGAGACTGCGACACTGCACTCCAGCCTCAGCTCTGAGACAGAGCAAGTCTCCATCTCAAAAAACCAAAACAAAATTAAAAAAGATGAGCAGCCTCTTCAGTGGACTGAGTTTATTTCTATCATTTGGCTCCCCCTAATGGGGATTCTAGTGAAAGCCAGTGTTAGAAACACGAGCTTGTAAACATATATAATAAGCTTTGAACCAACTAATCTGAATGTATAGAAAACAATGATGTACTCAATAAAATCGGTTCCACTGCCACACACAAGGAAAAGTTGCAGATAAATTTCAATATGAAATAACAAAAATTGCAATGGGCAGCTGTTATCCAGAGTATAAGAGATGTCCATAAATTAATACATACCAAATTGATCAATGCTTCTTAAAAAGCCTATAAGTGTCCTTCCATCTCGAAGCAGGACCAAGTGCTTTTCTGGGGAGAGGGGGAAAAAAATCTTTTAAACAAAAACTGACAAGTTCAGTGAGTTTTTAAGATAATAAAATAAAGTTAATAACAGTTTAAACTGTACCACTTCCTCTGCCAATGTATTTAAGGTGAAGTTCAAGTTCACTGGAGAACTGCAGGGAGAAGCACAGCAGCCCAGGATTTAGATGAGAATATCAGTGGTGAAAAGAATCAGAGCAGTGTGGCAGAGTGCGACAAGGACAGGGCGTGGCATCAGGAAGCCTGACTGGATGGCTCTAGACCCTTATTATTCATTTATTTATTTATTTATTGAGAGAGAGTCTCACTCTGTCACTGAGGCTGGAGTGTACTGGCTCCCTACAGCCTCCCAGGTTCAAGCAATCCTCCAGCCTCAGCCTCCTAAGTAGCTGGGACTATAAGAGTATGCCACCACGCCTGGCTAATATTTGTATTTTTAGTAGAGATGAGGTTTCACTATGTTGGCCAGGCTGGTCTTGAACTCTTGACTTCATATGATCTGCCCACTTTGGCCTCACAAAGTCCTGGGATTACAGGAGTGAGCCATGGTGCCCAGCCCAAAGACCCTTATGTTTGACACTTAAACCGTCTCAGTGTCGTGTCAGTTTTTATATCTGTAAAATTGACAAATTTAGTCTAGATGATTCTTACAGTCTTATTTATAGAATTATTTTGTCCTCAACTTAAAAGAAGAGCTTCTATCTCACATTTGCTTGTAATCAGGGAAGGCTTTAAATAAAAGCTCACTGCTACAGGCATTTAATATGAAGACTAGTAATAAGCTAGAGCAGAAATTCAATGTTTACTGACAGGCATATGCTATTCTGGGGTCTAGAGATATAGTAGAGAATGAGACTTAGAAAGTCACCAACCTTATGAATTTGTATTCATGGTGGAGAAAGACAAATAAATAAGAAAATTACCTATTGTAATAAGGACAATGGAATAATAAGCTAGCAAGACAGTATGATGAAAGGAGAGAAGTGGTTACAGAAGGAAGGGTGGCAAGGGAAAGCCTCTCTGAAGAGGTGACTTTGAGCTGACATTGAAGAATGAGAATAAGCCAATTACTAGCACACCCAGCAAAATTTCTTTCATTTCTTTAATGCCATGCCTAAAGTACTTTCTAGATGCACAACAAGGAGAAAGAAAAAAGACAGTGACTCTGCCCTGAAGGAATTTATACTCTTCCTTGGGCTATATGTAAGTACCATAGAAAGCAAATCTTAATTATATGAGACTACAGGGAGAGAAGTTATATTTCTGGAGGAGGTATAAGAGTTGGACTTTGAAAGGTAGATAATTTTTGGGCAAGGGACGAGTGATAGGAAGAGGCAGTAGAAGGAAATCCGCAAATTGAGAGGAGGAAAAAAAGGGCTATACATCCATGTTTGGCTAAAAGCTGAGGGTGTGAAGGGAAAGTACAGTAGATAAAGTCAGAAAAGTACTAGGGGCAGGCTGGATTTGGATTTGACTTTGTAAGGAACAAGAAAACATTAGGTGATGGAGTCTGTTAACTGAGTTTGTATATGTGGGTATGTGTGAGAGGGTGGGGTGCTGAAGATGTGAGGTAAACAAGATGTAAGAGCTTTTTTTTTTTCTTTTTCTTTTTTTTTTTTTAAGAGATGGGGTCTCGCTATGTTGCCCAGGCTGGAGTGCAATGGCTGTTCACAGGCGTGATCCCACTACTGATCAGCACAGGAGTTTTGACCTGCTCCATTTCTGACCTGGGCCGGTTCACCCCTCC
This sequence comes from Cheracebus regulus, assembly GCA_963574635.1. Classification (NCBI taxonomy): domain Eukaryota; kingdom Metazoa; phylum Chordata; class Mammalia; order Primates; family Pitheciidae; genus Cheracebus; species Cheracebus regulus. The sequence goes on along the minus strand of CAUYQU010002430.1, from coordinate 20,237 downwards.
TTAGGCAACCTGGTGGTTCCCCGCTCCCTGGAGGTCACCATATTGATGCTGAACTTAGGGAGGACACCCAATCGGCATAGCGGACTACAGCCCAGAACTCCTGGACTCAAGCGATCCTCCCCCCTCAGCCTCCCAAGTAGCTGGGACTACCGGCAGGTGCCACCGTGCACAGATGTAACAGTTTTATGAGACATCACAAAACCATTTACCAAGAGTTGGGAATAAAAGCAGCAAGCTCAAGGTGAAGGTTATTGGCTCTCTGTGGTTCTAAAGTGCTATCAGGACACTTACATAGAAACATATGCAGACAGTTGGAAACAATAAGACTGGAAAGCCAAAGACATCAAGATTAGAGAAAGTAATTTTGGATAAATCTACAAAGAGGTGATATGAAATTACTGAAGTACCGGAGATCTACTAAAGATTTAAAGAAGTGGGCCACATGTAATCTAAGTGACCATGTATTTGGAGAACAGTAAGAACCAAAGAGGTAAGAAAATCACCAAGAACCAATTGTTAGAGAAATCAAGAGAATTAAAGAATCTGGTAGGGGCAATATCACAATATTGCAGAAGGGAGAGAACACAGAAGAATGCCTTTGACGATTAACTTTGAAGAATGCACCTTGAGTAGTGTGTACAGGATAAAAATTAGATTGCGGGAGTAATGTAAGTGGTCTATTGAAGGTGATCAGGAAACAGTGTCAAATGAAAATTACTCGAGGTTTTGGGATAAAGATATGAAGAAAGGGATGGGAATTATGATGAGACAGAACTGAGAAAATATTTGAGATGGATAGACAATAATACATATGAAGGGAAGGAGACAGGGGTTGGGGAGACAGAGGATATGAAAGAAAAAGGATAACAACGAAAAAGGTTCCAGAAGCAGTGAGAAGAGACAGTAGTAACAGACAAAAAGGGAGGAATCCTTCCTACTCAAATCAGAGGATAGGTGAAAATACAGAAAGACTGAGAGAAGAAACTGTGTTTTAGGGTGTGGGAGCAAAGGGTGCCTATCAAATGGTTTCAAAGTTTTCATAAAGTAGGGGGTCTGGAATCTACAAAGAGGTAGGGGTTAGGGGGCTGAAGAACAAAACTGATTTTTAGTAAAACGGCAGGATGTGTTAGGGGATATATAAAGAGAGATGAGAGCAAAAGGGCATCCTCAAGCAACGAAAACATCTTGTTACACATAACAGGTTCATATAGTAGAAGTTAATATATGGGTATTTAGTCCAATTACACTTTATTTCCCTTACATAGCAAAGTAAGTAATTTGAGTTTCAAAAAATTATATGTTGGCCGGGTGCGGTGGGTCACACCTGTAATCCTAGCAATCCGGGAGGCCGAGGTGGGTGGATCATCTGAGGTCAGGACTTCGAGACCAGCCTGGCCAACATGGCGAAATCCCGTCTCTACTAAAAAAGCAATGATGCGATCTCGGCTCACTGCAGCCTCCTCCTCTCGGGTTCAAGTGATTCTCCCACCTCAGCTTCCCAAGAAGCTGGGATTACAGGCACCCGTAACAGTGCCCAGCTAATTGTAGGGACAGGGTTTCACCATGTTGGCCAGGCTGGTCTTGAACTCCCGACCTCAGGTTACGTGCCTGCCTCCGCCTCCCAAAGTGCTGGGATTACAGGCGTGAGCCACTGTGCCTGGCCCATAAAATGAAATTTTAATCATGGATTCTAAATTGCATATTCACAGAGTAACTGAGGTGATTGCAACTTGTTTAAAACTATGTGTAAATCATCTTGCAACAAGTTAGTGAGAAAGATCACATGATTGAAACAATAAAAAATGTTGCTTGAGGAATAAAGCACAAATAGAACTTAGAAAAAAGAAAAGCCAGGACAACTCCAGTGGTTCCTTCTGCTTTTGTATAGGACTGAGCTCCTCTTCCAGACAAAAAGTAGGAATAAGGGAGGTCTTCTTAGTAAAAGCAAAAGTAAATTGTCTAATGGAAAAGAAGTGGTTGGAAGTGACTTGGTCTTTCAGGAGAAGTCCATACCATGTCTAGCAGTGGTCTTTACAATAACCTGAAGGTGCTAATTACTCTCACAGTAAAAGCAGCTAGTAAATGGCCACACCGTAGAAAGCCTATGTTTACTGCCAATTAAATACAACTACCCCTGTCTTAATATTTTCGCTTTTTATGAATCCTTTCTCTAGGTATTCAGATCCATCCACCCGTAACACGCAAATACTTCGAAATACTGCAGGTGGGAGTGGACGGGCGAGAAGCCCCCTCGGTCTTCTTCCGTGTTCGGCCGTTTGCTGTCGCGACCCACGGAAGCAATAATGAATTCCATTGCCTGGAGCTCACCAGCCCGGGGGCTGGCAGAGGCTGCGAGGCGCAGAACAAGAACTAGCAGGCTACTGGGTGGGCAAGCAGTGTGTCCCGGAGCTGTGGAGGACATTAACGCGGAACACTAGGATTGAGCTCAGAACACAGGCGCCCCGCCCGGGACTTATTCTACCAGCTTCTTCGGGAGACGTCCGCTGGGGAGGAAGGGTCTCCCCCAGGACCACAGGGTGGAGATGAACTACTCACTGTCAATGTCCTCGATGAGGCTGGCGGTGCCGGGCATATAGTTCATTTTGAAGGGAAACGACGCTGCACAGCGGTGGGGGCCAGCGAGTCCAAAACCTCCCCCTCCTACCGAAGTCACCGCTTCGGCGGGACCGAGCCCGGAATCCCGACCCAAACCAGCACTTCTGCCCCGGCTTTCAGCCGCCGGGGCCTGCCGGAAGCTCCTCCACATTATCCCCACCCACTTCCGGTATCACGTGCCGGCCCCCAGGAAGAGGAGGGGCAGTCGTACGGTCAAGGGACACCCTTTTCCCCGTTCCTGTTAAGTAGGGAAGAGGAATTCTCCATTGGATAGATGCTGAGGAAACGTATCCTCCCTCTTAAGGAACACGGTGTCTCCCCCTCGTCTCCGGGTTCCCCAGACCCCAGAGTCACGGACATCCGTCCCTCATCTCTCGGGGCTCGACAGCAGAAGGGGTGGGACCGGGCCTGGGATTGGCTGGCGTCGTCTGACCCCCTTCTCTGATCTCCATTCGCAATCACCCGCGGGCGCCTGCGCAATGGGTCGGCCGTGGGGGGCGGGAAGCGCTTCAGGGCAGTGGAGCTCATGTCGGCCCTGAGGCGGTCGGGCTACGGCCCCAGTGACGGTCCGTCTTACGGCCGCTACTACGGGCCTGGGGGTGGAGATGTGCCGGTGCACCCACCTCCGCCCTTATATACTCTTCGCCCAGAACCTCCCCAGCCTCCCATTTCCTGGCGGGTGCGCGGGGGCGGCCCGGCGGAGACCACCTGGCTGGGAGAAGGCGGAGGAGGCGATGGCTACTATCCCTCTGGAGGCGCCTGGCCAGAGCCAGGTCGAGCCGGAGGAAGCCACCAGGTAAGCTTTGCACCCTCTGTCCTCGCGAGGAGGTGAGGGCCCTTGGGACTGGGGTTCGTAATGAATCGGGTTTCATATTTGTTTTCCTTATGTGGAGGAGGGTTGGGGGGTGTTGGAGAGACCGAGACTTTGATCAGAGGTGGGGGGATATGCTTGTGTTCCCTTTGCCCCTTCTCTTCTGCTTCGACCACAGAAAATGTTTATTACCATTTAAAAAGGAAAGAAAGGTCCTGCGCGGACTTACTAAGCTTAGCAGCAGGCTGCAGCTCTCTCTCCTGGGAGCGGTGCCTGGCAGGGGTGGCACGGCTCTGCTGCTCCGGCTCCAGCAATTTCTCCTGCGTGGCTGGCAGGCCGGCTCTCCCAGGAAGGGAAGCGGCTGCAGCCCCTGACGTCGCTCAGCGACCCTCCCGCGTAGAAGGAAACTGTGCGAGCGGGAGGGATCTGAGCATTTAGCCGTTTGCCACTAATACCTTGCCTGGGATCAAATCGTGAATAATCAGTGCTGTAAAGCATCTTTATGCGGATTGACTGATAGAATTTTCACAGCGACTGCGAGGCAAAATGTCATGACAGCAGCCCTTTTTTTGCAATAAGGGACCGGGGCTCTGTGAGGTTAACTCACTTGCCTGACACACTTGGACCGGTAACATTTTATTCGATTTTCCTGCTGGAAATATACTTCTGCTTTGTTAATGCAGTCTTCTGGGTAGGGGATTATCGTTCTACGGTGGCGGCACACCTCTCTTTTCGTTCAAGAATTATCCTCATTTGTTGAAAATGTAATAATGAGATTCTCGAACATTGCTGATGGGGATGTAAAATGGTGGAAAATAGTTTGGTAGTTCCTCAAAACATTAAGCATAGAGTTAGTATATGACCCAGCAAGCCCACTCCTGTATATATACCAAAGAAAACTGAAAACATATGTTCACATAAAACTTGTATACCTATGTTCGTAGCATCATTATTCATAATCGCCAAAAAGTAGAAATGTCTCTTTTTTTTTTTTTTTTTTTTTTGAGATGGAGTCTCGCTCTGTTGCCCAGGCCGGAGTGCAATGGTGCGATCTTGGCTCACTGCAGCCTCTGCCTCTCGGGTTCAAGCGATTCTCTTGCTGAGCCTCCAGAAATGCTGGGATTACAGGCGTGAGCCACTGTGCTCAGCCCCAAATGTCGTTTTATTATTTGAGTTATCAAGTGAGTGAACTTCTCAGAGCCCTGGTTCTTTATTAGAATACAGGAATGTTGTAAGGACATAATGACTGATGCATAGCTAAACAAAATATGGTGTTAATATATTCATATAATGGAATATTATTTGGCCATAGAAAGGAGTGAAGTACTGTTGTGTGCTACAGTGTGGATGAACGTTGAAAACATGACACTACATGAGCAAAGTCAGAAAGACTGCATATTGTGTGATTCCATTTATGTGAAATGTCCAGAGTAGGCAAATCTATAGAGACAGAAAGCTTAATGGTTGCCAGAGGTTGGGGGACTGGAGGTGTAGGTGAGAATATTGAGAATATTCTTTTTGGGATGATGAAACGTTCTAAATCAGGGCCGGGTGAGGTGGCTCACACCTGTAATCCCAGCACTTTGGGTGGCTGAGGCAGGAGGATTGCTTGAGTCCAAGAGTTTGAGACCAGGCTGGGAAACATAGTAAGACCTCATCTCTAAAGAAAAATAAAAAATAAGAAATGTTCTAAAATCAGTGGTGATGGTGGCATTGCATAACTCAATATACTAAAAACTCTGAATTGTATGTTTTAAAAGGGTAGGGTTTATAGTATGTTGATTATATCACAATTTAAACAATTGTATGAGAAAAACATGTAGCAGTGAGAGATTAATTATTTTTCATTTTTATTTTTTATTTTTGAGATGGAGTCTTGCTCTGTCACCCAGGTTGGAGTGCAGTGGCACAATCTTGGCTCACTGCAACCTCCGCCTCCTGGGTTCCATCGATTCTCCTGCCTCGGCCTCCCAAATCGGTGGGATTATGGGTGCCCGCCACCACGCCTGGCTAATTTATGTATTTTTAGTAGAGACGGGTTTCAGCGTGTGAGCCACCATATCAGATCTTTCTTTAATTTATAATTAATCTTGGCCAGGCACTTTGGCTCACTCCTGTAATCCCAGCACTTTGGGAGGCCATGGTGAGTAGTCACCTGAGGTCACGAGTTTGAGACCAGCCTGGCCCACACAGGGAAACCCCATCTCTACTAAAAATACAAAACTTAGCTGGGTATGGTGACAGGCACCTGTAATCCCAGCTACCTGGGAGGCTGAGGCAGGAGAATAGCTTGAAGCCGGGAGGCGGAGGTTGCAGTGAGCCGAGATCACGCCATTGCATTCTAGCCTGGGAGACAAGAGGGAAACTCCGTCTCAGAAAAAAAAAAAAATCCATATTTTCTCTGCCTAAATCTGAAATATGTAGGTCATGGGACTTTATAGAGTAATGAAAAATGCTTGGCCAAATTAGACTAAAAATCAGTTGAAGTGGGGAAAGAGGAGAGGAGCCCTCAACTGATGACTGACTTCTGCTAGGCCTGCTGTATTATCAAAACCAAAGTTTCTGGGATAGAGTTAGGGAGGGTTGGATAGACTAGAGAAGTTAAGATTTTAGCACTGTGTAAAGAGTTGTCAGGTGTGGTTTGAGTACACTTGTACCCATAGGGTGGGTGATGGTGCTGGAGTAGTTAGAGATAAAGGTGGAAATGTGTAAGGGGCATTTGTAAACCATTTTAAGAATTTGTGCTATCTTTCAGAATGATGATTCTGAAACTATAAAAGTATAAGATGGTAATTTTTCTGCAGCAATAGAAACTAATACAAAAGATATACATGTTACAGATGTTGCAATTTTTTTTCTGGGTTTGTTCTTTTGACTTTTTTTTATGTTTTGCATTTTTATTGTATAAATCTGTCAAATTAAACAAACAGTATAGGAACCTTTTATTTAACCTTGCTATTCACAGTGTGGTCCATGGACTGGAAGCCTCAGTGTCACTTGTGAGGCTGATAGAAATGCGAAAATCTCTCCTTTTCCAGACTTACTGCTGCAATTTATTAAGATTCCCAGGTGATTCATATGCACATTAATATTTGAGAGGCATTGCTCTGTAGAATTGGTTATATTGAGATGATGTCACTGAACTATAACACAGACTTGACTATATTAACACATTTAAATGTGGCAGGGAAAAAATTTGAAATCTACCACTCCCAATTTTTTTTTTTTCTTTTTTTTAAGATGGAATTCTGCTCTTTTTGCACAGGCCGGAGTGCAGTGGTGCAATCTCAGCTCACTGCAACCTCTGCCTCCTGAGTTCAAGTGATTCTCCTGCCTCAGCCTCCCGAGTAGTTGGGATTACAGGTGCATGTCACCACGCCTGGTTAGTTTTGTATTTTTAGTACCTGGCCACTCTCTGTTTTTTTAAAGAGTAAAACTTTAGGCTGGGCAAGGTGGCTTACGCCTGTAATCCTAGCTCTTTGGGAAGCTGAGGTGGGTGGATCACCTGAGATCAGGAGTTCAAGACCAACCTCGCCAACATGGTGAAACCCTATCTCTATTAAAAATACAAAAATTAGCCGGGCATGGTTGTGAGTTCCTGCAATCCCAGCTGCCCTGGGAGGCTGAGGCAGGAGAATCACTTGAACCCCGGGAAATGGGGGTTGCAGTGAGCCGGGATTGTGCTAGAGCGAGACTCTCTCAATACAAAAGGGTAAATCTTTAAAGAATAAAACTTTTTGGCTGGGAGCGGTGGCTGACGCCTATAATCTCAGCACTTTGGGAGGCCGAGATGGGCGGATCTCAAGGTTAGGAGTTTGAGAACAGCCTGGGCAACATAATTAAACCCTGTCTCTACTAAAAAAAAGTAGAAAAAATCAGCCAGGTACGGTGGTGGGCACTTGTAATCCAAGCTACTTGGGAGGCTGAGGCAGGAGAATCGCTTGAACCTGGGAGGCAGAGGCTGCAGTGAGCTGAGATCATGCCACTGCACTCCAGCCTGGGTGACCGATTGAGACTCAGTCTCAAAAAAAAAAAAAAAGACAAAAGAAGATAACTAATGTAAAATTGTGTTTTCAGAAATTTGTTAGTAAATGAGAAAGTGTTTACTTGACTGGGAATCATGATTTAGGGAAGACTTTTTAGGTTTAGGTGGCTTGAATATGTTTTTAAGCAAAGGAGAGTGAGCTAGTTGATTCAGAAAAAAGATATAAGTAGAAAGATGGATTTTGGCATGGGGAAAATGGGATTAAGAAGTAAGGGAAGGCTGGGCCCGATGGCTCATGCCTGTAATCCCAGCACTTTAGGAAGCTGAGGCAGACAGATCACCTGAGGTCAGGAGTTTGAGATAAGCCTGGCCAACATGGTGAAATCCCATCTCTACTAAAAATACAAAAAGTAGCCACGTGTGGTGACTCATGCCTGTAGTCCCAGTTACTTGGGAGGCTGAGGTGGGAGAACCTCTTGAACCTAGGAGATGGAGGTTGTAGTGAGCCGAGATCATACCATTGTACTCCAGCCTAGGCAACAGAGCAAGACTTTGTCTCAAAGAACAAAAAAAAAATTAGCTGGACGTGGTGGTGGGTGCCTGTAATCACAGCTACTCAGGAGGCTAAAGCTCGAGAATTGCTCAAACCCAGGAGGCAGAGGTCACAGTGAGCTGAGATCACACCAGCCTTGGTAACAGTGAGACTCTGTCTCAAAAAAAAACAAAAACAAAAACAAAACAAAACAAGGGAAAAGAGTTGAGAAACCTCTTTTGAGCTAAAGGAAGAAAAGTAAGAAGTTTGGAGTTGGAGCAAAGAGGCATTGACAGCTGTTGGTCTCCTTTCATGATGGAGGAGGAGGCTAGGTCATCTTACAGTAAGGGGAAGTAGAATGGGATGCTCTGGGAAATTTATGTAGTAAATGTTTGAAGCAGATGCTGGGGCAAGAGAGACAATACAGAGAAGCATTTGGAAGAGATCCAATGAGATTGAAAAGTTTAAAAGTTATGATGATGGTCAGTATAGGAGCATAAGGTGATTTACTAGTGATTTTTAACTATGTAGCTATACAAATAATTTATCATGTACTTTACTAATAATTTTTGTCCAATTCTTTTTTTTTTTTTTTTTTTTTGAGACGGAGTTTCACTCTTGTTGCCCAGGCTGGAGTGCAGTGGTATGATCTCATCTCACTGCAACCTCCACCTCCTAGGTTCAAGCGATTCTCCTGCCTCAGCCTCCCAAATAGCTGGGATTACAGGCATGCACCGCCACGCCTGGCTAATTTTATGTTGTATTTTTTTTTAGTAGAGATGGGGTTTTTCCGTGTTGGTAAGGCTGGTCTCGACCTCCCGACCTCAGGTGATCGGCGCACCTCAGCTTCCCAAAGTGCTGAGATTACAGGCGTGAGCCACAGCGCCTGGCCATTTTTTGTCCAATTCTTATGAAAAATATAGGCAAATCTGTAAATGGAATTTATGTAGTACAAGTGCTACTGATTCTTCTGCTATTAGATTTGGTTGGGCTGGGGCTTCAGTTTGGGGGAATGCTGGTAAGTCACTCTGGAAATGTAATCATATATCCACTTTAAAGGAATTGACTCCAGTCTTCATCTTGGATTATTTATTTCCCAAAAGAGAAGAAAGGAAAATAAATTAGTTATCTTGCATAATCTTAATCAAATTTTCTTTGGCATAGAACTTTAATTCACTTTATTACGGCTTGTGAAAACATTTTATTACCTTTGTTTTAGTTTGTATTTCATTCAACAAAAAGTTTGGAAAGAGTTAGGCACATGATAAAATTGGTAACTTAGTTTATAGACTAGAGTTCAGCTTCGGCCAGTTTCCTGTGAAATCAAATGCTATTTCATAGAATTAGTGTCATATTGGGACATGAGCTACAGGCTTTCACTGTTATTGGGGATATTTTTAGATTTGTCCCATTTTGTCCAAAAGGAGGAAAAATAAGACAAATACATTCTTTTTTTTTCATTAAGACAAAAAAATTACACTTTTTAGTCATTAAAAAAATTATGGCACGATTTACATAAAGTAAAATTTCACTCTCTTTAGGGTATAGTTCTGTGAGTTTTAATAAAAGCATATAATTATGTAACCACCACCACCACCACAACTGAGCTATACATATTGATCCATCTTTTAAACAGGAATTCTAGGGTAAGAATTTAAGAAGATTTAATTTTTGCCCATCTCTAAACCCTGTTAAAATTACAGAAAAGGAATTATATTTCTCATTTTAAATATTTAATCTCCACCCTCATTTTTTAAAAGTAGCATTATGGACTCATTTGTATAACATGTATGCATGTGTGCATATACATGCACATGTACATTCAATATATTGAGTGTGTTTCAGTCAGTTGCAGTCTATTTTTTTTTCTTCCCCCAAATGGACCAAAGAGTCACTGGCTTGCTTTTAATTACCTTTAACCTTTAAGCTTTTACAGTTGTAATCAACTAGGTAAGGGTGGTAGGGGCTATTTCCTAAAACTTCTCCTGCAAACTCAAATGCTAGGTTCTTTAGAGTAAAACAGGATCTTCACTGTTTTCAAGGTCATTCCGGAGTTTCCTTGTATTCCTCTATTTAATCTCAGTTGCCACAATCAGACAGACGGAAAGCGAAAGGACACTTTTTTCTTAGCATCTGTACCGGAAACCTTAGCAGCAAATAGCAGTCATTCTTTTTGATGCTTAAATGATACCATATTATGTCAATGGGAGTCCCTTTTTCTTGACTTTTGATTCCTTTGGACATGACCCACTGATTTTTTTTTTTTTTTCTTTTTCATTTTTGGAGAACAGGGTCTCGCTATATTGCCCAGGGAGGTCTCAAACTCCTGGGCTCAAGCTACCCTCCTGCCTCTGCCTTCCTGAGTGCTGGGATTACAGGCATGAGCCACTGCGCCAGGCAGGACCCACTGATTTTTTTATAGCTTCTTTGATTTCTGGTACAACAAGATGTCTCAGGCTTTGTGTGTATTTTGTCCCAAGACGCATAATTAGCCATTCCTTAAAAACTTGGTTGTATTTTTCTCCTCAGTGGAGAATTGCCTTTAGAAACCATTAAGTCAGGATCTGAGCAGGAAAACAGAAACCACACTAGTTGGAATTTGATTTAGGAAATTAGTTAAACAGGTTATTGGAGTTCTGAAAAGGGAAAAGAACATAGAAGTAACAAGACAGTAAGTGGAGGAAGCAGCTACTATTCCTAGGGCTGGGGAATAAAGGGAAGAGGTTGGGATGATGAGAACCAGGAAACTTGGGAAAATGGCTGGGCATAGTGGCTCATGCCTGTAATCCTAGCACTTTGGGAGGCTGAGGTGGGCAGATTGCTTGAGCCCAGGAGTTAAAGATCAGCCTGGGCAACATGGCAAAATCCCATCTCTACAAAAAATACAAGAATTAGCCAGGCATGGTAGTGGGCCCCTGTAGTCCTAGCTACTCAGGAGGCTGAGGTGGGAGGATCACTTGAGCCCAGGAGGTCGAGAGTGCGGTGAATTGTGATTGTGCCACTGCACTCCAGCCTGGGTGACAGAGTGAGACCCTGTCTTAAATAAATTGATTAATTAAATAAAAGAACCTGGAAATTTCGAAGAGTGGCCTGGTGATGCTGGAATCAAGGAGGTGGCGCTGCCTACCTGGTGCAGGTACCTCTGAGGGCATTCGGGTTGGAGAGTGCTGTTGACTGAGTGTACCAGTTGAATGGCATTGTCTGGCTGGCACTGACCGAAAGAGCAAACAGACAGGAAGAAGCAAGTCCACTGTCTCCTCCTTTAGAGTAGCGCACTGTGTTGGCAGAAACAGAAAGCAAGCAAGCTGGTGAGGGAGAAATGTCTGTAGACTTCTAGCCTTGCATCACAGAGCCAAGTATAGAATGCTGTGTTTGGAGCTGAAGGGCAATACCTTAATACTTGGTACAGAAATTACAGTTGGGTTCCTGGTATATATACTAATTGTTATTGTGTTGTTGTTGCTTCTAGACCTTTCCAAGGGGCAGAATTATAAAATAAGTATTTTAAAATAGAAAAATAAATGAATTTATACTTATGTTAATTCAAATTTAATATTATAGGAATTTCAACTTCTGTGTATATTTTATATGAAAAATCTTGTTTCCTAACTTAAAATAATTATAAATATTTGCACTCTAACAATAATGTATAAAATAATTTCAAAATAATGCCAGGTTCCAGTTCTGGTGTAACAGCATGAAGAATTCTGTGGACCCAGTCCCCAATGAAACTGGTGAACATTAATTTTAAAAAATAACAAATTACAGTTTCTGGAAGTGGTCCTAGGGAATATAGCAAATGAAGAAACATTTGTTCAAGAAAACCTGCAAAACTCAGTAAGAACACTGAGTCTGTGATATTTGAACTAAAACCCCCTCCATCCCTCCCTTTTCCCAGCTAGTGAGACAACAACTTCACTCTAGAGGGCATAGCCAAGAACACAGGGTTCCATGTATTCCACCTCATTGCCTCAGTCAGAAGGTTTTCTTCCTTTGAGGAGTAGCTACCAACATTTCTCATTTTGCCACAGGTGCCTGTCACAGAATTCTAGGTAATTGTGACTGAGTGGTGGTAGATCCTTTCTTTTACCCAGTCCCTACTCCTAGGATTGAGACTTGAACTTCGGCAAGGCACTGCTGAGAATTCTGGGGCTCTGATCACCCTTCCCTGTGCTTGGGAAGACGAGAAGACCTAAGTCTACAGCCTCCCTTCCCCTGGGTGCTCCACTTCCTAAAGCAGGGATGCCATTCAGATAAACACACCATTGTCCCCACTCTAGCTGTAGAGAGTAGCTCAGATGGTTTATCTGGAAGCAGAAGCATGCTGTAAAACAGGTAGCTCCTAATCTTTTCCCCAAAGAAACAAAGTATGGAGAAGCTCAAGAGTAAGAAGAAACTCAAAAAAACAGGAGGTTGTTGTACAAGGCAATAGGGAAGAGACTGGCTAAATTCATTGGAGATGAAGGATAAACTGTAGGCCAGCTAGTTTGTGGGAGAGAACCAGGAAAAGAAGAAGCTTGGAGGAGCCCTTTGACATCAGAACAACTCTGACACTAACCTTGGAACTGTCCCTTCAGAGAGACCCAAATTTGATTGACTCAGTCTATGGAGCAATTTATGCCCCAGGGTGTTAAAACCAGTAGCGCAATCAGCTGGAAACTAGTGAAACTTTAACAACTAGATGTGGTCAAGGAAAGATATACTCAAAGAAAGTCTTCCAGAAACCTGAAGTTTGGGGACAAATAGACTTTACAAAAATAATCCAGCTAGTTACTAAACAAACAAGCAAATGACAATAACAAGCCTGAGGTGGAGAAGGTGGGACCAGTAGTACTCAGAGTTGCTCAAATGTCTAGTTTCCAACAAAAAATTATGAGCTATGCAAAGAAACAGTAAAGTATGACCCATACACTGGGGGAAAAAAAGCAGGTATCAGAAACTGATTGTGAAAGTGACCATATGTCATATTTAATAGACAAAAACTTCAAAGTAGCCATTATATATGTTCAAATAACTAAAAAAAACTATAATTAGGCTAGGCACGGTGGCTTATGCCTATAATCCCAGCACTTTGGGAGGCCCAGGCAGGCGGATCCCCCAAGGTCAGGAGTTTGAGACCAGCCTGGCCAACATGGTGAAAATCCATCTCTACTAAAAATACAAAAATTAGCTTGGAGTGGTGGCCGGTTCCTGTAATCCCAGGTACTCGGGAGGCTGAGGCTAGAGAATCTTTTGAACCTGAGTGGCAGGAGTTGCAGTGAGTTGATAATGGGCCATTGCACTCCAGCCTAGGTGGCTAAGCGAGACTCCATCTTAAAAACAAAAGAAAACAAAACCACTATAATTAAAGAAGCAAAGAAAGGTGTGTGATAATGTCACATCAAATAGGGAAGAAGAGATAGCCATTATATATTTAAAAAAGAACCAAGTAGAAATCCTGGAGTTGAAAAGTACAATAACTAAAATGAAAAATTAACTAGAAGAGTTCAGTAGGCTTGAACTGACAGAAGAAAAAATTCATGAACTTGAAGAAAGATCAATACAGATTATGCAATATGAAGGATAGAAAAAAGACTAAAGTGTTGTAGAAATGTCAGACACCGTTGGACACACCAGCATATCAGAAATGATTAGTAACAAGGTTAATATAACAAATGATACAAATATGCTCTTTTCTTCTCTCAGATTCTTTAAAAGACATTATATAAAGTAATAAGCATAACAATACATTGATGAGTTTGTAACATTTGTAGGCATAATGTGGATAACAAAGTCACACAAAAGGAGAAAAGGAAATAGACTTATATAGGAGTAACATTTCTGTATCTCACTGGAATTCAGTTGGTATAAATCAGAAGCTGATTCTGATAAATATATTGTTAGCCCAAGAGTAACCTCTAAAGAAAAAAAAAGTATAACTATTAAATTATAATGCTACATTTGAAAATACTTAATGCAGAAGAAAGCAGTAAAGGTAGAATAAAGGACAAAAACACATGAGACATTTAAAACACAAAAAGTAAAAGTAGATGACAAAAAGTTAAAAAAAATACATGTAAATCCAGCTATATCAATAACATTAAATGTACATGGATTAAACAATCTAATCAAAAGACAGACTGGATTTAATAAAAACAAGATCCAACACACTAAAGGTTTAAAGATACAAATATGAGGCCGAAGCAAGCAGATCACGAGGTCAAGAGTTTGAGATCAGCCTGATCAACATGGTGAAACCGCATTTCTACTAAAAATACAAAAATTAGCCAGGTGTGGTAGCATGCATCTGTAATCCCAGCTACTCAGGAGGCTGAGGCAGGAGAATCACTTGAACCCAGGAGGCGGAGGTTGCAGTGAGCCAAGATCACACCATTGCACTCCAGGCTGGGCAAAAGAGCGAGACTCTGTTTCAAAACAAACAAACAAACACCAAAACCAAATAGTTTGAAAGTAAATGGACGGAAAAAGAAATATAATGCAATAAAGAAATAAAGAAAAGATAAATGTTTGAGGTGTCAGATATCCCAGTTACCCTATTTTGATCATTACACTTTGTATACATGTATCAAAATATCACATGTATACCCAAAATATGTACTACCTTTATATATCAAATATGTATATACACACGCACGTGCGTGCGCACACACACACACACACACACCTATATATGAAATATGCAAACATCAACTATGAGAAAGCTGGAGTGGCTTTATTAATATCAGACCAAATATCCTTTATTTTATTTTATTTTTTGAGATGGAGTCTTGCTCTGTCACCCAGGCTAGAGTGCAGTGGCACGAACCTGGCTCACTGCAGCCTCTACCTCCCAGGTTCAAGTGATTCTCCTGCCTCAGCCTCCCAAGTAGCTAGGACTACAGGTGTGTGCCACCATGCCTGGCTAATTTTTTTTTTTTTTGAGCTAGAGTCTCCTTCACCCAGGCTGGAGTGCAATGGCATGATCTTAGCTCACTACAACTTCTGCCTCCCAGGTTCAAGCAATTCTCATGCCTCAGCCTCCCGAGTAGTTGGGATTACAGGTGCCCGCCACCATGCCCAGCTAATTTTTGTATTTTGTGTTTCACTGTGTAGGCCAGGCTGGTCTTGAACTCCTCACCTCAAGTGATCCACCCACCTTAGCCTCCCAAAGTGTTGGGATTACAAGTGTGAGCCACCATGCCCAGACTGAATTGTACACTTTAAATAGGTGAATTGGATAGTAGTGAGTGAAACTTTTAATAAAAATAAGAATACTAGTTTTATGACTAACAGTTAACTGATGGATGCAGTTTAGGTTTCTTTGCAATTCAGTTTGTCCCTAGAGAATAAATTCCACTGAAGACATATAGTCAAAATAATGTGAGCTAAAAGTAATTTGAAGTAATTCTTTTTTCTCTGTGGTTATGTTACCAACTTGATATTTAGTTACATTAATTGACTTTTCCTATACTAAAACAATTATTCCAGGATTTTAGTAGCTTACAATGATAAACATTTATTTCTTGCTCAGGTTCTGTGAGTCCACTGCAGTGAAGAGTTCTTCTCTAGGGCCCAGGCTGAGTTCAGGCCTACCTGTGTGTCTTCCCATCCTGGGACTTCAGTTGAAAACACAGGTCCTATAGACGATGATGTAGGTCTTGTGGAGGGCACAGGAATACAAGAGGGTTCCTAGAATTTGCGGTGACTCCCAAATCCTCTGTGTGGACTGGCACAGTGTCACATTTACCCATATTTATTGGTTTTGTATAAAAGGTTAAATTACATTTTTTACTTATGTGAGTTTGTATTGACACCACCACATTCACTATTGCCCAGTTCTTCCTCATCTTGCCCTATTCTGTATTTTATCTTTCCTTGTCCTTGTGAAAGTATCGGTTCCCAATAACACTACTGTATGTATTTATTCTATTCTACAATACACACAAAATAGTTTAAAAATTAAGATAACAGTATCACTACTAATAACTTTCTATGAAAAGTTTAAGATATTTTTGAATTTCTTTTGCCTTTAGAATATGTACCACTAAGGCCGGGTGTGGTGGCTCACACCTGTAATCCAAGCACTTTGGAGGCCAAGGCGGGCAGATCACCTGAGGTCGGGAGTTCAAGACCACTCTGACCAACATGGTGAAAACCCGTCATTTAAAAAAAAAAAAAATGTACCACTAAAGATGCTTATTCAAAAAACTGTTCAAGAGTTATTTGAATTATTTTCTGTGTGTGGTTATCAAGTTGGTAAGTTTTTTCTTTTTAAAGATGGGGTCTTACTCTATTGCCCAGGCTGGAGTACAGTAGCACAGTCATAGATTATAGCTCACTGTAACCTTGAATTCCTGGACTCTGCCTCTGCCTCTCAGCCTCCTGAGTAGCTGGGACTATAGGCACCCACCATCACACCCACCTGATTTTTTTTTTTTTCTTTTTGAGTAGAGACCAAGTCTCACTATTTTCCATGCTGGTCTTGAATTCCTGGCCTCTGGCCTCAAACAATCCTCTTGCCTCAGCTACCCAAAGTGCTGGAATTACAGATTGAGCCACTGTGCCCAGCACAAGTTGGTGTTTTGTTTTGTTTTGTTTTGAGACAGATTCTCGCTCTATTGCCCAGGCTGGAGTGCAGTGGCACAATCTCAGCTCACTGCAACCACCCCGTCCCGGGTTCAAGCGATTCTCTTGCCTTCGCCTCCTGAGTAGATGGGATTACAGGCACCTGCCACCATGCCCAGCTAATTTTTGTTTTTTGTTTTTTTGGAGATGGAGTCTTGCTCTGTCCCCCAGGCTGGAGTGCAGCGGCATGATCTCGGTTCACTGCAACCTCTGCCTCCTGGGTTCAAGCAATTCTATGCCTCAGTCTCCCAAGTAGCTGGTATTATAGGCACCCACCACCACGCCCAGCTAATTTCTCTATTTTTAGTAGACTCGGGGTTTCACCATCTTGGCCAGGCTGAATCTTGAACTCCTGACCTCATGATCTACCTGCCGCGGCCTCTCAAAGTGCTGGGATTCCAGGTGTGAGCCACTGTGCCCAGCTAAGTTGGTGGTTTTTTAAGAATACAAAATACGGCCGGGCGCGGTGGCTCACGCCTGTAATCCAAGCACTTTGGAGGCCAAGGCGGGCAGATCACCTGAGGTCGGGAGTTCAAGACCAGCCTGACCAACATGGTGAAACCCCGTCTTAAAAAAAAAAAAAAAAAAAAGAATACAAAATACAATTTGAATTCATACTGATATTTCCAATTCAAATTAAGTATTATAAGGTTTTAAGTTTCATTATTCTTATATCTGTATCTCCTATCTCCCATTGTGAAAATACTGATTCCCAGCAATACCAATGTAAGTATTCATTTGCAACTATAATACCAGCGTAAACAGTATCAAGATAATAGTACCAAGAGTGCTGATAATTATTATGATTATACTTTAATTTTTTATGATGGCTGAAAAAATTCAAAGTATTACTGAAAACAAAGTATTATGAATTTGATAAGTAGTGCAGTTAAGCTAACAGGAATAATCTCAGTTATTTCACATGCCAGTGAATTTCTTTGTAAAATCATTTGTTTGTTCAAGCTTAAAACTATACTTATCTATACAGTTCAAAGCAAAATAACTCGGGATAATAAATGTATGTAATAAACCAGATAATAAGTGCTCTGAGAAGTTTTGAATCTATTTGGTCTTTCATCAAAGTTTTTTGGGTTATTGTAAATCATTGCATTAACTTTTTGAGTTGGAGAGAAAGGCTGATGAAATTATTGTTGTAGCTAGATTTTCTCTTTGGATTGGTAAATGTTCTGCATCAATGCCTGAAACTGAGGCTGCCAGCAGAAAGCTTAACCATAGCAGGGAGTAGAAGAATATGAAAAAACTAGGGTGTGGCAAGGCAAAGAAGTTGGAGATTGAAGATGTATGTGCTTGAGCTAAACTCTAGTAGTAATGTCTTCATGTTCCAAAGTTATCAGTAAATATAACAGTAGCAAATAACTGTTCTGTTGCACTAATTAAATTAGTAGTCATGAGGGTTAGTTACTGGAGAGGGATAAAGGTGATCTAATGTCTCTGATTTTGCTAATCATCTTGATATAATAGAATTCCTTTATGTAGCATTTGGTGTGGTGGCATTGGTGAAATGCATAAGAACAGCTTTTTAACTAGCTAATAATTGTTTTGTCCTAGAGCATGTGATTTACCATGTATTGAATAATGAATGGTTTTATAGTGGAGTATTCTTTTCTTTTTTTGTTTTTAAGAGACAGGGTCTCTGTTGACCAGACTAGACTCAATCATCTGGGCTCAAGCGATCCACCCACCTCAGCTCTGCTGTATCGGAAAACAAGTGTGTGCCACTGTGCCCAGCTTATTGCTTTTTGTCTATTGCTTTTTTTTTTTTAATCCTTATAACCTGCCTTTATCAATCTATCTCAAAATGATGTATGAATGTTATTAAGAGTGAATTTGTTTTTCCTTTTTTCTTAGGAGCAGCCACCATATCCTAGCTACAATTCTAACTATTGGAATTCTTCTGCAAGATCTAGGGCTCCTTACCCAAGTACATATCCTGTAAGACCAGAATTGCAAGGCCAGGTATGGTTTAAAAACAGAGACTTTCTGAACTTTTTCTTAATGAATAGATTTATTTTCAAAACCTGTGTAGATTTCAGAGTAGTGATGAGTATGGTTTTTTTCCTTTGTTTTAATGGGCTCCATCAATCTCATCTTAATGTTTTTAGCTGAGAGATAAATATCTAGGCAAATATTACCTATAGCTTGAGGCATAGTAAATTATTTTTCAGGACCCAGAAGCAACAAACATAAAATGTACTTATTTTTGAACATTTGACTTATTACAGACATTTAATTTAAAATATTTTAAGCATACAAAAAGTACAGAAAATATGTACATTTTAAATCTAGCATGTAGGGCTGGGTATGGTGACTGATGCCTGTAATCCTAGCACTTTGGGAAGCTGAGGCGGGCAGATCACCGGAGGTCAGGAGTTCGAGACAGCCTAGCAAATATGGTGAAACCCCATCTCTACTAAAAATACAAAAATTAGCTGGGCATGGTGGCAGGCACCTGTAATCCCAGCTACTTGGGAGGCTGAGATGGGAGAACTGCCTGAACCCAGGAGGCAAAGGTTGCAGTGAGCTGAGATCACACCATTGCACTCCAGCCTGGGTGACAGAGTGAGACTCTGTCTAAAAAAAAAAAGAACAAAACCAAACAAATCTAGCATGCAGATTTGTCACTTTTTCTTTGCCACATTTGTTTCAGATTTTTAAAAAAGAAGTAAAACAAATACAATGGAAGCCCAATGGCACTTCTTTTCATTTACTGAAGTTATATTTATTTATTTAAAATAGGGTCTCACTCTGTTGCCCAGGCTGGAGTGCAGTGGTGTGATCTCAGCTCACTACAACCTCCTCCTCACAGGTTCAAATGATTCTTCTGCCTCAGCCTCCTGAGTAGCTGGAACTACAGGCATGCGCCACCATACCCAGCAAATTTTAAGATTTTTAGTAAAGACAGGTTTCACCATGTTGACCAGGCTAGTCTCCAACTCTTGACCTCAGGTGATTTGCTGGCCTTGGCCTCCCGAAGTGCTGGGATTACAGGCATGAGCCATTGCACCTGGCCTAAAGTTATGTTTATTATTCCATTTGTGTTTTTATGCCTTTACAACGTGTATATATATCCATAAACTTTATATACTTTTATTTAACATGTTTTTAAACTTGATACGTGTGATTTCATGCTAACAAACACACTCCTGCAGCTTGCTTCTTTTGCTCATTGTTGGTTTTCATCTTTCTGTTATATACATATGAAATCAGAATTTCCCTAGGGTATGGAATTGTTGGGTTTAGGTGTGTACGTTTTTATTAGATATAGCCAATTACTCTTCAAAATGGTTGTACTAACAAAGGAGTAATTGTCATATTTGCATATTTCCATTATTTTTTCTACCTAGCCATATTTCTGTTTTTTTTTGTTTATTTGGTTTTTTTTGAGACAGGGTCTTGCTCTGTATCCCAGGCTGGCATGATGACAGCTCACTGCAGCCTCAACCTCTTGGCCTCAAGCGATCTTCCCACTTCAGCCTCTTGAGTAGCTGGGACTACAGGTGCACACTACCATGCCCAGCTAATTTTTTTTTTTTTTTTTTTTTAATTTTTATTTTTATTTTATTTTAAAGAGAGAAAGGAAGAGGAAGAGATTTTAGAAAAAGAGAGAAAAGGAGAAAGAAAGAAACAGCAAAAGAAAGAAAAAATGAAAGAGAAAGAGGAAGAGGTTT